>JAZHYW010038558.1:0-36308 GCA_037355805.1 Ixodes ricinus | reverse complement strand
CTATAGTGTAAAACGCTGTCAAAGCTGCTGGTGCGACCGCGTGCCTTTTATCTATGGTTCGTTTGCGCGAGAATGCGTACAAATGATATGCGAGATCAAACCCCATGCTCGCGCCAGCACTTGTCCTCGGACCAGCGTGCAGTCTCCTCAGCATAGCACGCGCGTGTTCGGCGCTTCGGAAAGCGAGCAAATCACGCGCCATATACGCGCGCACACTGAAAATGGAACCGGCCAGGAGCCCTTTTTTTAAAGGTCTATAAGTGGCAAACATGAGTATTAGCGCCGAGATGTTTCGGTGGCGCCCTCCATGGTTTCCCTCCGTGACGTCACGACTGAGATTTGCCTCGCCGTGACGTCACCAGTTGTTGTTCTGGCTACTTACCATCGGGTGCGACGACGAGTTCGATGGTGTGTTTAAAAAGCACAGTAGAAGCTAGGAGCCATCGCAATCCAAAACTAACACCGTCAAAGTTGACAATCTGACAGTGCTCATATGCCCATGGTTGGGCCAATCGTGGAAAGCTGACCACAGCGACGCTTTTGGCCGCGCACATCGCTAATAGGCGCTTTCAAGGCAGCTCGCAAAGGCGCCGCCACAACCGACCTCTCAATTTTTTCGTTTCCTCTTATTCCGTTCGCTTCACTTCATCATTGCCACAACAGGACAGGTTATTGCCACTTTAGGGGCTACTGTGTCCTTCTCTCAGCATTGGCCTTTGTGGAGGCTCGTCAATGACCCCCTCGGTGGCTCGGCATCTCGGTAAGACAAGAGAAGGTCGGCAATGGCGGCTCAATCTGGCGCGTGTTTAAAGCGTCTATAAAGCGGCACTCGGTCATAAACAGTCTGGAATTCCCGAATTTCACGCATGCCATATTTCTGCCCTTGAAATGACTTGTCTGACTTGCAACTCTTTTGTGTTTTTCTTTCTTGCGCATTCCTTTTGTCTCGTTTTGGCAGCCGTTCGTGGGCAGTCAGCCGAGACTCCTCACGCCCAAGGACTTTGCGTAACACGCCTCGAAGTTGCGCGAGGTTAGGGAACAAAAACCGGCACGAGATGACTGCCTGCGTTTGGTTTCCGGGAAACAATTGGACGTCCGCGAACAATAGCCGGCTGGCTCAATCGTCTGCTGTCGGGGAAACGTCACTCGAACAGGAGCGACGGCATCCAGCACCGGTTTCGATGCATGCTGATAACTTCGGCGTGGCTGTGTGGACGCACTCGTTCAGCCCCTGTCCATACAGCTTCTTAACATACAACTGTGCGCGTAAATGAATGTATACAGAAGCGGCAGCAGTGCATACAATACGTGGGTTCACAAGCGTGGTCAGATTATGCACTATGTTTGCGAATCACACGAGAACCGCACAGATGGACCACCTTTTAGAGACAGGAAACAGTGCAGATACGTCACATGGTATAGTTGTACTTAGAGCTGATAAATAGTCGTACTAGCTGTTACGGGCCAGGACACACGAGACGCTCATACCAACACCCAAGGGCTATGCGCTGAATCTCCTGCATCATCGAGCTTGATCGAGCCATCGAGCACAGTGTACATAATGCCTAGCTTGTAAGTGTCGCCATTGGCTGGGCACTGATGGTTATTACTACTTTCTTCGAAGTACAATTTCTACGGTGTTAAGCTAACACGTCAAACCGAACGCTTCCGATGCATAGAATGCTAGCATGGCCGCAAATGACGTCAGATGCAAGCTTGTTTCCGCTGTCCCGCAACGTTCTCCGCAACCCGCTACGAGATCCGGGACTCTGCAGGTCAAGACTAGCGCCGCGCATGCGCAGTAGTGGCGTCTTAGTTCCGGAGGGCGTAGCGGAGGCTGGAAAACGGTTGTCTACGAAAACTTCCTATGCTGAGCGCAAGTTCCTCCGCTTCTTGCACAGGGGTCACGATTATGTCATAACGCCTAACTCTTATATGATAATTAAAAAGAAAATAGTGGGTTGACCTCAAGCAACGAGACAGAGGGTAACACGACTTTTGTTTGGGCTAGTTGGTTCTTACTTGACATGAATGAAATGGCAAACTTGACAAGGACAACAAAAAGGCACACGTACAACAGGACTGGCGCTTAAGCGCCAGTCCTGTTGTACGTGTGCCTTCTTTGTTGTCCTTGTCAAGTTTGCGCTATTATATTCATGTCAACGAGACAGAGGGGCTTAGGGCGATAAACTGGTATCCCGTTCACCAGGCAAAAGTGACCTCCCACTTGGCTGCCGCCATGTTGTACAATTTTGACCACTAGACACGTGACCGTACCAAATCCTGAGGCTTTTACGCAAAACTGAGCCGAGATTTGTATTGCGATCGCTGTAAAAAACATGATAAACTATTTTTTCAATACTGTTAGCCCCAGAGATCAGTGTCTAGCTCCGATAAAAAACAAAAAATACAGCACCGCGGCTGACGGCATCTAGCGGAGGCATTGCGAAGCTGCCCGAGTTTTTGTCGTAAAAGCACATTTTGTACTTAAAACAAACGAAACATAACTTATCTCGTCGGTACTGTTATTAAAGATCAATAAGCAATTATTTGTGCGCGGTACTTCGTTAAAATCTAGACGTAAAACTATAAGGTCACGTGTCTAGTGGTCAAAAATGTGCGAACATGGCGGCGGCCAATTGGCGGTCACTTTCAGCTGCCAGTTAATCGCTCTGAGGTCCTCTACCTCGGTGACCTTAAAGCATCTAGCATTGAGGTCTACCCACTATCATTTCAATCAAAGTTAATCAGGGCCCGGCGTCGTTCTCACGTCCTGCGCAAGAGGCAGCCGACTTGCTCTCCGCATGGAACACGAGTGCTGCGCCAGCGTTAGACCTGGTTCACACTTACAGCTAATCCACTGCCGCCGAAGCGGAATCTGCCGCGGCAATGCACAGTGGACTCTGCGCCCGGCGGCCGAATTCTTGCTGATTCGCCCGCCGATTCGTAAGCGTGAACCAGGCCTTAGGCTGGGACTCCGTGCTCACTCCGTGAGATCACGAGTCGGCCAGCCGAACGCTGACGCGGCACTCGTGTCCATAGTGCGCCTTGCGCTGACCTACCGTATACGTGACGTGTAAAATCCAGGACTGCGGCATGTTGTCTAGGCAGTGGTTGTCTGTGCCCTGCGCTCGATCGAGGCAGGTGACAAAAGATCCAGTGCGCGGGACTTGCCGTCTATGTGGTGCTGCACTTACATCGTCGCGTAGGAAGAGGCGAAAACCCATAATGCATTTATCAGTCCCTGGAAATTTTCCCGGAGATTTCGTCGAACGCCTTCGATCGGACAATTTTTTTGAAATCACGGTTCAAGGGCATCTGGAGGGATATTAGGCTTAACTGGCCCGCGCTCAGTGTCTTGAGGTCCCCTATATACTCGAACCGCGAATTTCTAAATCTGTTCATTACTACCGGCCGTTACATCGAACGCGTTATGTTTTCAAATCCGAACGTAATTTTACAACATGACTCGTTCCGAATCCTCGTCGTTTCAATTTTGTATGTTGCTCCTTTCGGTTTTACTTTGTCAATTGTTACGGTGTCTATCGACTTTCGTGTTTTGAAGACACAAAGAGGAAGATGAAATGTGGAAACACAATCGAAGTTGAAAAGGAAAAAAGACAGCTGGCGTGTGGGCGGCGTCAGGTCCGCACCAGGCGCTCGAGCTCCGGCATTCTGGTCGATCCGATCATGCACTTCCGGCAGCGCGGCTGGGGAGGCCCTTTTCCCTTGTTCTGCTGTCAGCCGCCAGCGATAGTTTGCGGCAGCTGCCTGGTGAGCTGGTGCCGGTTCGTTCGCGTCCGTCGCCGAGACCGAACATGCGAGGCCGCCGCGCTACTCGGACAGCTTGATCGCCGAGGTCCAACGCAGGACGGTGTAACCGCCGTCCTGCGTGGGCTTTGGCTTATCTTTTGTCGCCGTTAATTTAGCTTTCGTCTTGATCCCAACGTCGTGTGGATTCCAAGAGAAGTGTTCGCAACGTCGTTGACCGTGGGGGCAGTGTCCACAGTGATTAGCTCTGAGATGTTTTACCGCGAGTTCTAGGGGAAAACGAAAAGTATTTTAGTGACTTTTTGTAATGACTTTTGATTAATAGTATAGGGTAGCTACAGTGGATCTTACGCCGTAAAACGAGCCGGGTAAATCGGCGCCTCGTACGTAGAAAGATAAACTTTCACGGAATGTGCATTGAGGTTTACCTTGTGAAATATTTAGGCGCAGTTTTTTTACATGTAGAGAATGATAGCAACAAAGCTGCAAAGTCAATGGTGGACATGTTCACAGCGATGCATGTAACTTGTGGCCATCTTTCGAAAAGCACAGCGAGCACATGACTCACAAATATAGAAGATACATTAGAAAAATAAAATGTGTGTGAGAAGATGCTGCAGGTCTAATTAAAATATGGCACCATTTATTTACGGGCCACCAAAATCCACTGTTGCCAACTTTCGGCAAATATTGGCAGCTTGCCTTTTGTGTATTGGCGACTACAGCAAATTTCTTGCTCGATGCATGCTCAGCTACCTATTTTAGTTGTTTAAAAAAAAGTTCACTGATTTAATCTCTGTTTATTATTATTTTTTTTTAATTGGATGCAAATTAATGGAGTATTAAAGTTATTTATGTCTTGCAGAATCGGCCAAGCTTGGGTGCCGTTGAAATTTGTTTTATAGGCATTTATACAAAAACTAGTATCGACAGAAATTTACAAAAATTACTTTTGCACCAAGGGTGTGGGACTTGTTCACGATTAAAGAGCAGATGTAATAGGCCTCTACTTTCTGAAGCATGTCTTTTATATGATAGCAAAGAGTTATCTCAAAATATTGTCAAACTTCAGAGGTCCTTGTGGTGGTGTTTGGTCGATCCTGAGCTTATTGCTGCTTCTGTTCTTTCTAATTGCAGTGTAAAGAAACCAGGATGGACGATCTTGGAGGAGTGGGAGGGGAAACGTCAGTTGGTGCCGGCATGTGCCTGTCCTCGGCCAAGTCAGTCCTGACCTGTCTGTTCCAGGGCCCATCTTCTTCCTGATCAAGGAACAAGCCAAGTCCTTACTTGCCATCAAGGTGACACATTAGGCTCTTTTTTTTTTTTTACTGAGAGACTGACAAGTAAATGGAACCTGGGGAACCTTGAAGATGGTGGCATCCATTTTTCCAAAAGATGTTTTGTTTTATTTGGCTTGTTTGGAAACTGCCTCTAAATGAAGCATCAAAGCAGGTGGTGTGGTGCTCAAGTACCCCTTTCACTTCTGTCTTAAGGCTCGTTCACACATTTACAACCGAGTATGACCGAGAGAGACAAGACCGGTTTTTAAGCCTCTTACGACGTCTTGGGACCAGCTCCGCAGCAGCGCACCCGGTCCTAAGACGCAGGGGTGGTCCAGCTGCGCCAATTGCGCCATTTTGATAAATTCTCCTTTACCTGCGCCTTGCTGCGCCTAAAGACACAAATTGCGCCAAACTGCGCCAAACTGCGCCAAACTGCGCCAAAAGGGCTAGTCGGTCCGTGAACGAATCCTTTTTTGGAAGAATGGCGTTTTCGGCTGGCAACCCGGTGGGAGTTTTATTTTCTAGGCTAGGTGGCGCAAGCTGCCGCCCGATATAAAGGGTAGAGCCGTTACCATAGCCATCACAATCCAATTCAGGTTTCCGGCCCAGTGGCATTATTGCGCATTATTGTTTTGTTGCGACCGTTTTGATATGCGGCGTTGTGGCTGTTCATTTCTGCATCGCCACTACTAAGTCCTCTTGAAGATGAGCCAACGTGAGTACTTTTTTTCTGCATGCGCGTTTTAAGTTACAGACCCCATAGTAGAAATTTGCTCGGACGCTCGTTCACCGGCAGACCAGCGGCATCATTACCGAACGTGGTACTCTTTTCGATCGCGTGGTCGTTGCTTGATTTCCTTGTTGCGAATTGTTGCGTGTTCCTTTTCATGTCAAATGCCGTAAACGATTGGTCACCCCTTGGTTGTCATACTGTCGCACTGCGTGCGAACTCAGAATAGAGCTTACAAACATGTTTAATAAATCGCTATAGTTTCGGATTCTCGGACGCCTTGAGTATATTTATCACGATCACGAAAAACAGGTCGACTTACAATTGTGTAAATACATATTCACCGCGGTAACTTTAAAAGTTTGTAGATCATGGCAAAAAAGTTTTGGCGTATTTTCTTGGTTTGTTTAAAATTGTAATTTTGTCCTTTTTTTCTAGAGCGAAGCACCAAGTTTAAAGACTCAGTACTCAGTGAGGTGGACTCAAATAATGATTTAATTAGTCTCTGGTGCAAAAAGGGGACTCACAAAACTGATGCATTTTGCGTCCTCTGCAATTCAAAGCTTGGAAAAAGTAGAAGGTGGCCAAACTATGTTAGCTGAAGCCAATGCTACTTTGTCACTCACTCTTTGCGAGCTGGACGAACTGAAAAAGAAATGCAAAAAGCATTGAGTCAATTTTTTTTTTCACCTGTGGATCTATAGCCTACAGTCAAAAGGCAAGAAGTATTAGCAACATTTTAGTTTTCATTTGTGATATTTTGTTGCATAGTTAAGCTTTAGCTGCAAGAATGTTCTGTCATAAATAAAATGGTTTTCTTATGGTGAGTTCTTTCTTCGTAAATTACTATATGAAATTCAGATGTTCGTGACACACAGACACATATGTACATATATATATATATATATATATATATATATATATATATATATATATATATATATATATATATATATGTATAGGGGGGTGAGGTAAGAGTGACAAGGGCAGCCGTAATATATATATAATAATAAAGACATGGCACAGAACTGCTTTATGTTCATGCTGCTCCAAAAATGTTTAGTTTTCCTGATACCAAGGTGCTCCTAAAACGAGCTTTTCCCTGCTCCGAAAGGGGAGTTTATGTGATACGAATTGCTCCAAAATTGGCTTTTTCTTGCTCCAAAAATTGCTCCAAAACCTAAAATGGCTGGACCACCACTGTAAGACGTCACAAGAGGCTCAAAACCGGTCTTGTCTCTCTCGGTCGTACTCGGCTGTAAATGTGTGAACGAGCCTTTAGCTGCAGTCCTTGTTTACAGACTGGTAGCAACTTTTTGTTATGAAAATAAGGTTAACTGTAGAGCTAAAAACATAAAAGCAGATGAGTATACCGTATTTACTCGAGTAATAGCCGCACTATTTATGAAGAAGGCCCTTGCGTTTACTCTCCCGCAGAACACATATATAGCCAGTCCTCGCGTTCCGCATAAATAACATAGCGAATAACCAGATCGAGAACACGGTTCTTCATACAAATGCAATCTTCACAGATGGTATCTTCGCGCCAAGACGTTATCTCTGTCCTGTAAACCGCTGGAATCTTGCTGCCGATCGCGGTGATTGGCAATCCGCGTGCTCCGCGGAAAAGCGAACCTTCAGGTTTTTCTTCATAAACAGTGCGGCTATTACTCGAGTAAATACAGGCATGTCAAAACTTGGGCTGCTTATAATAGTGACTGTACTAATCTAATAATAAACGCGTGCCATTCACTTTATATCTTTTTATATTATACTGTGGTGGTATTCATCGTCGTTAATAGACTGGTATTTTGTTTTCTGAACTTTCAGGAACTACAAGACCGGGTTCAGGCTCTGGAGGGCTTTCGCAATGACATCTTCTTTGCTATTCAAGACATTCAGCAGACAATGCATCATCCTGCGAGACAACCACAGATAAAAGTTCCTCCTGACAGCGTCCCGGTCGGCAGTGCTTCAGGGGCCTCTGGTGAGGAGTGTGTCTCCAAGCAGCTCAAATTTCAAGTCATGGACCTTGAACCCAAAGCCTAGGCGACACAAAGACACGGTTTTGACTTCGGCTTGTGCTAGGACCAAAGTAAAGGACGGCAGTGCCTGCGAGCTCAGCAGCCGGAGTGCACTCAAGCCTCCAGCCACTAGTCTTTCATCACAGGTTGCCTCAACGTCAACCAAGGGGGACACCACGTCTACCATCTTGGAGAGCGACAAACAGGACAGTGGCCTCGACTCAGATTGTCGAGAGCATGGCTCACAGGAATCGATCCTTGCGCCCAAGGACGAACTCTTACTGCTTCTGGAAATGATTGGCGAGCGCGGAGTGCAACTTCAAGAGAAGGTTCAAGAGATGGAACAGGCACAGGCGAGTATGGGGCCAGGCAGGGACTGTGCCCCGAGGAGCCACAGCGAGTTGCTCGAGTTCCACGGAAAGGAGCTCCAGGCACGACTCAGCGAGATGGAAGTTGAGCGTGCTAACTATAGGACAATGGTGCGTCAGCTGCAGTCGACAATTCACAGGCTGGAAGGTGAGAAGATGGCCTACGAACACAAGCTGCAGGCAACTCTCATAGAGAAGAAGCAACTGGAAAAGAAAGTCCACAGCCTGCATTTGCAATACGTTCGTGGAGAACCGGGCTCTGTGCCGTTTTTGAAGGCAGAGAGCTGGCCCACGGCCCATTCTCAAGATGCACAAAGCCTAGGTGGCCTGGAAAGGTTGAGAAGGGAAGTGAAGGGCATCAAGTCAGAAGAAGGCAAGGCAAAAGTTTCGACGATTTTGAGAGAGTCTAACCCCATCGAGCTGAAGAAACTGTTGTTATTGTACACACTCGAGAACCAGGCGCTCCAGGAGAAGGCCGAAGAGAAAGAGCAGAAATGGTATAGTAATCTGTCTGAGTGGAAAACTACTGAAGCTTCCCTCCGAACAGACATTCAGAACTTGATTCAGGAGCGTGACGAGTGTGTCGAGGCCCTCAGAAGACATCAGACGGAAATGAGGACGCTGCAGGCCAAATACAAAGTGCTGGAGATGACGGTACTGGCATTTAACAACTTGGAGCGTGGCGACGACCGCCATGGGGAGCAGTGTTGTGCTAGTCCATCGCCGTACGGTCCTAACCAAAGGCTAGCACGGTCGTACCACTCGGAGCTTGCCTACGGAGAACCATGCTACAGGACACAAAGCCTTCCGCCTGTCCTGCTTACGCAAGCCGAGAATGGACCGTTGCTTCGGTGTCAAAATGCGACTGCGCTCCACTGCGCTGGCAGCTCTTTGACAGAAAACTCTTTCGAAGAAGCTGCCTTCAACAATGAAGGAATGGCATATGAACTGGAGGATCAAGTGCACGAACGGCCTCTTGCATTCACAGATTCTCCACTGTCCTCGCCTAAAAAGTTGTTCCGTCCGTTGTGGCAGCATCGGCACACGGGACCTTCGGGAACTGTGAGTGACGCCGTCCGGCTGATGAACCTCGACGAAGAGCACAGGGAGCTCAAGTCAGGACCGCAGTCAGACATTGATATGATCTGCAGCGAGTTTGATCCTCTTGTGAAAGTGGAAACTCCTCCAGCAAGGGACAGAGATCCTAACACCAAGCCATTGGACTTTGTGGACTCGCTCGACCTTTCCATTCCTTTGAAGCCAACAAAGACTGCAATGTTAAGTGCTACTAGGCCCACTCGCGCCCGCCTTGAACTCAAGTACCTTCCAACACCCATTTACAGTGCACGGCCTGTGGTGAGCCAGAAGCACAGGACATTCTCCAAGTCTTCGGATTAGGTTGCCAATAGTTTGTTTTATGGGTACACTATAGAGATTTGTAAAAAAGAAATAGTAGATCTTTTTTTACGGTCGTCCAGCGAAGCAAATTTGTAGCCTTTATTTTTCCTTAAGAAGCAGCAGTCACCATCTTCAATATGGGAGTGCCAGAGTTCTTTTGAGTGAATGTAAACATAGAAAATGCAGCAAAGCAAGCTTTTAGTGCTCATGTAAATATGTATTATAATATGGTTTTCAGTTAGCAAAGCTTTAAGATCAAGAAAGTGAGACGTCAAGTTGTGTTGTTTTGGATGCTCTTAAAATGAAATTGTTGAAGCATATTGCAGTTCTAAGATAGAAAGGCTCATGTTTATAGAAGGATAGAGTATTTACAGATGTACCCCTCTAAATCTCACCTCTTTTCAGGTCGAATGGGTTACTGCTCATCATATTTGTGTTTAGCAAATGCCATGATCATGATGCAACAATCGCATAAATTTTATTTAAAGTTTAAGGAGGCAGTCATTATAAGCCAGTGAAGAGGGATATTTTCCATTAATGCTGTTTCCAACTCTGAATGGCCAAGCAATAGGAAATTAAACAAGCCCCTTCACATCAGTCACATTCTTTGTTTCATCACTCACTCAAATCAAACTTCTGGAAACATCGTCTTTAACAATCCAATCTTTCTCGGTGGCTATTCGTCTTGAAAGGTCCTAGTGATGAGAATGAAATGCACTGTCTTCGTTTTGTCAAATGAGCCAAGATCGCGGTGATTACTCCAGCACCTTTTAAACCAGCTAGTATTCAACTGAATTATCTCCCACCCCCAAATATCAAAATGCTTGCTTCAATAGACCGATCTCACCAACCACCTGGCTACGCCACCGCTGCTGTGATGCATGGAAGGAACTTTAGTCTTTCTGCACGTGCGAAAACCTCGGTGCTGCTTTGTTGCAAGTGCTGAGCACGTGCAACAAAGCGGGCACTCCCGCCTACTTCCTGCGAACTAAAGTTATTGCGATGTCACGTAGGCATCGATCGCTTGGTGAGATCGGTCTATTTGAAAACACTTTGCAATGTTTCCACAAATGTGTTTTCAAGGTCAGTGTAATGACAGGCTGACTCAGTGGGTCAAAGAAAGCCGAAATGAAAGAAGCTGTTCAACGGCATCGGTTTTACAAATTTAAAAGTATAAAAAACAATTTTTTTATGAATGTTTAAACAGCAAAAACTTTCTTTTTTAATAAGTTATGTGGCAGAAGTTAAGACAATATAATTAGAGGAATTGTACATGAAGGGACCAATCGAGACTGACATTCTGTGTAACACCAAAGATACTTTTATCCCGTTGCTCTAGGGTTTTGATAAACCCTTGATGACTGATTGCATCTGCTTTCCCTCCAAAATTGTAGTTCATGTGCTTTAAAAGTTGTCCCGATGTTGTTTTTCCCGTGGGGCGTGTGCATTAGTTGATGTTCTTGATAGCTTTACAGCATGTGTTGCTTCATTTTTTCACATTTGCCTTGTAAAGAACAAAAAGAAATGGACATGATGCATCATGCGAAAGTAGGCAAAGCAAGCTTTTACACCCTTTCAGCACTGTCTTATGTGGCTCCACCCCGTCGTTCAAGTGCAATTCCAGCCAGAGAAACGAAGCAAAGAAATCCAGCTTTGAGAGTTGCAGTGCCTTGATCAAAACCATCCATGCATTCAGCAAACGAGCTTTTCTGTGGAGTATATCATCATACATGACCACTTTTCAGAAAGTATGCGGTGGATCGTCTAGTGATACTACGTCATGCGCAACATGGAAAAATCGCACCTACCAAAGTCAGTTCCGCGAACTATGGCAGTCTGAGTGTACTTGTATATTTCCCATAATTGACTAAATAAATGCTGCCTCTTTGCTATTGTTTTAAATAAAGGTATATGTCATTACTTGATTCGGCGCCCATCTCCCTAAGTCTGTCTGGTTTCTTCGTGCCTGGCTCCCTCAGCCATGGACACGCGACAGGTAAGACGGACACCAGGTATACAGTCCAGGGAATGGGAATCGTGATGCTCGGAACATAATTCCCGTTTCAAATTGGGTATATGTGTATTATATCCTCACTGACAGGGTGAGAACGGCAGGGAGGTCTCAGTTGTCCCGCTTTCAGCGTGAGCTCTTCGGTAACGCTCGGGTGTTCAATGAACTTTAAGCGTGCACGCGCTATAAAAAAAAAAAAAAAAAAAAAAAGCGCATTTTGGAGTCCGTTTGTCCGAAGCAGACGCTCTGCCGTTTTCACCCTGTCCGTGGTATATGTATCGCTCTATCATCCATGTATATTGTTCCAAGTCCACAGTCCAGCACGCGTGTGTTCGTTGCTTCAGAAATCGAGCAAGGCATGGGCCATATGCATGGGAGCTTAGTAGTCGCTGAGTGCGACTGGTTTGCCCTGATAGTGAGGGGGTTCTTATAGCGAGTTCGTTTCACACGCACTGGCACCGTTCGAGTTCTCTCCCAGAATGCATCGCACTCGCAGAGTGTTGCACGGAGAACTGGACTCAAACGAACTCGCCAAATGCACCGAGTGCAGAAGACTGATGCTGCCGCCATCTATGTTGTAGAAAAGGTACCGACCTCAAACCGAAACTAGCGCCTTTCTGTTCGGGGTGATGGGTGTGAATGCAAGTGTGCAGTCACTACCAACGTTTATCTACAAACGTTGGTAGCTGCAACCTGTAGTTTATAGTTGCGATGACTTCAAGCAACTCGGCTGTCGTAGTGATAGTTACAGACGGCGTAAATTTCCGCAACCAGCTGTCCACAAAGCAGCTGGTTGCAATCTTTCAATTCTTATAACCGTTTACACTGAAGAAAACTGATGATGCTGTCCGAGCAGAAGCTTAATCCGTTTGAGCATGGTATTATGCGTGAACCACTGAAATGGTACGGATTAAAACAAGTTTGTTGGAATATCCAGCAAAACCTTTCGTGTGACTTTCGATTTCGATCGTCATTACAGGTGGATCAGATATTAGCCTTGGTGAGGGCGTCGAGAATAAGAACTTTCTCAAACAAAATACGACGGGGCAAGTTAGCTGACGTAGGTAAATGTTAAACATGATGATGTTGCCCAAGCCCCGGGTAAAGTCACTCTGTTTAGCTTTCTCTGATGCTTATTGGCCAGTCAGAGGTTTCTGCTGGGGAGTTTTGTCGACAAATGTTCAATTTTTCACCCGCACACGGATGGTGATTAACATCTCGGGGGCCGCTGATGCGTTTGTTCTGAATATTTCTTGACACACTGGAATATTTCAGCATCTGTACGGCAACAGAGGGACTTAAAACCTGCAAATGAAGCACGGGATGTCAATTGCTTCCTTCATGAAATAGCAGACGCTCACAATTCAAGCTCGCGTTTGATTCCGTTGCCCGCGGGACGCGATTTCTATCAGAAAATCTACTTCTTTTCTCTTTCGGTTCCGCGACACATCGTAGCAGACGAATCCCCGTCGTCTGCTCCCGCTCCCCACCGTCCCCGCCGGCCTCGCCGGAGCGAGGCATGACGGGATTGCATTTCGGCGCACGCCCGATTTTCTCGGTGCAGCGAGTGCATGCACGCGTGGGGTGCCGCCGCTGAAACGAACCCGGAGGGTGCAACCACTCGTGGAGTGCCTGCCGAAACGAACTCGCTTTACGCCGCGAGTGGGCACGCGTGGACACGAGTGCCGGTGAAACGAACTCGCTATTAGATATGCGTCTCGATACATGGTAGTGTCGATTAATACAGACTGTAAGCGAAACTTTAGCCTTGTGGCGATGTCCTTCATTTATGCCAACATCCAGTGTATATATGGTGATTTTTTTTTTATTACACATTTGTTTAAAAAAAATCGTAGAAAGCTAGACTAATGCGGTTTGTGCAGGTGGGTTATACGGCCAGGCGGACATTATGTGGGTGCTCATTTTTTGCGATAAGGCGGCTAATGTAATTACAATTTGTTCATTAACTTTTTAATTAGTGAAAATAGACGTATGGTTTCAGTTAGAAACTTGCTGAGCATCATCGAAAACCACTATATCAGTCAATTTTAGAACGACTTGAAGCTCGTGGGAAACTCGGGGCGCACCCAGTTACCACTCGTGCAGCAGGCGCAAAGCTAGCAGTGGCGGAACTCGGATGATAATCTAATCATCCGCGTTCCGCCACTGCTAACTTTGCGCCTGCTGCCGAGTGCTAACTTTGGTGCGCCCCGAGTTTCCAGAGCTCAGTCGTCTAAAATTGACTGATATAGATGGTTCTCGATTATGCTCAGCATGTTTCTAATTGAAACCATAAAGTTATCTTTACTAATTACAAAAGTTAATTAAGGAAGTTTAGGTAATTATCCGACTTATCGCAAACATTAACCACCCACATGATGTCCCCGGGCCGTATAACTCACCTGCACAAACTGTATTAGTGCATCATTTTCACGAATGTTTTGCTAATAAAGATGTTCGTGAGTAAAATATAAATTGTTTTATGGAAAACCCGCGTGTATATGTATCGTGAGAGATCGCTGGTCGCTTCAGTTCACCGTAAATCGGATAATCCGCTTTCAACTATATTCGGTTTATCTACGTCTTTTCCCCCCTTTTTTTATTAATGTATCCCGCACAACGCTTATGCGCTCAAGTACATGAATGTTTTGGAAGAGGTATATATAGTGGGCCAATAACTTTCGTGGGAACTGAGTGACAAGTAACATGGACATCAGTAAATGGTTATCTTGGGCATAGAACTCGAGGTAAACTAAATAGAATTCCACTGAAATATTGTTAGAATAATTTTTAAGTACTCAACTTGCATCTTTTGTTCAAGCACTGGAGGTTGCAATCAAACTGCGAATTTGTATTCAAGAGATAAATAATGCATACCATTTGGCATTGGATAATCCAAACCATGTCGGCATGAGGGATATCGCAACGCTCAAATAAAATATACACTAGATAAGAAAAAAAATCGTTATCGACAATTTTGTTTTGCACCATATAGAGACCGTTCCATTAGGGTCATAGCAAGAGGTTAAAAGAGAGAAAAAAAATGCGCTCCCCCTCTCACCCTGCCTGTCGTTTGCTCCGCCGAAGTGGGCTGTGGGTAGGCGTCCGGCTGGCGTGCAAACTGTGCTCAAAATCGCGTCATTTTGGAACTTTTAAGCGCAGATGCGCAGATTTTGGTATGCCAGTTGTCGTGTAATACTATGCTAGATAAAAAGACTCGCAGAGTCCAATTGCGCTGCTACCTGCGTGCAAATAAAAAAAAATAGGGAAAACTGTGTCAGATTGGCCGGTCTCTCTGGCGAAAAGTAAATCCGGTTGCTGTACCTTTTTTACTATACAAAGTTCGTACTGGTGTAGGCCTTTAGCGACCATGAGTGGAAGTCTGAAATAATAAATAAAAACGTGCTCTCCTGCCGCAATACACGCAGTAGTTGAGGGTAGTACTGCCGGCTGACTCAACTGCTATTTAAGTAACGGAAAAAAGATATGCTAGTTGATCATTTACCGAAATAGAACAACAGAGAGCTATAGGCTGATTTTGGAGTAGCCATAACTATTCTAAGAACGCGAACCACTTCACAACGGCAGCCACGAGCGAGAGTTCGATGTTCCGTACAGCCCGCCGATACAGCTCAAAGATGGAGAACGGCAACCTCCCGGTTTGTCGTCTGCTAGCGGAGTCGGGCGCGTGCCCTCTCTCTCGTTTTACCCCGCCGAACCCGCTGAATTTCCCGGATGTATGGAGAGGGCGCTGCGGTCGAACAAAATGGTGCCGCCCAGAGAGCGCTAAATGGAATGGTCTATACGCGCTTGTCAAGTCACCGGTGCATAAGGAGATAAAATCTGGAAGAACGCGACCTGTTTTCTCAAAACGTATATCTACGAAATGACGTAACATAAGTCAGCAAGTCAACGTTTGAGTGGTTCGATAAACCGGGAGCCGATCCGCTTGCTCGAAAGATTCATTGGGATGGGTCGGACCCCACTTCGTTGCAGAAGACAACAATTCATGTCCTTGCCGCATCCCGCAGATGACAGTGCAGTTGTAGCCGTGGTATTTTCAGATGCACCAGCGCATTGCGCAGTGTGATAGAAGAATCTGCTACTGAGTTTGAAACGTGAAGAAATGCGTACCGCTAAATTAGATGGGAAGCGTGAAGTGACAAAATGTGTTTATCCGTCCATCATCTCAAGAACCGTGAGTTAGCGAAGGTGTGTGCACTGGAAGCTTCACTCCACCGACGAGCGAGAGCCCTCAAGCATTTGTTTGGAGCGCCGCGCGATCGCACGCCGAAGAGTTATGCCATGAGTTACCTTACCCCCCCCCTCAAACACTCCTCACCCCCAACACTCTCCCAGGCTCAGTCCAACAGCACGCTGAGAATGTCCTACAGAAGTGCGCGAACTTATGTCCTCCTTGGAACCCCTCTTAGAAATTTGCAACACTCCCTAGATTGACAACCCTGGATAAACGTCTCTTTGCGCCTCCTCCTCTCCCAGCTCTCCCGTTAACCTCTCCCACCTATGTTGCCTACTTTGAGGTTTGAGGGCCCCTTCGGGAGGCGTCACGTAATGCATTTCTAAATCCGGTTGTAGTCACTGGCAGGATAAGGACGGCCGGGAGGACTTGCAGTTCCAGCGCGAACCTTCTACCCTGGAAAACACTTTGGCGTCTGTCTTATGAGCGAGCATGTCATCTAAAGCACGTGACGCAAGGCAATGAGCGCTGTGCTTAAAGGCTAGACGTCCGAAAAGGACGTCGTGCACTTCTTGTCCTCTCAGTGGCTACAGCGGATTTCTTAGTTGCCTAATCAAAATTCTGACTTGACGAGCGTGTTTGGAGCTATGAACATAGACCCAAGAACACTAATTCGAAGGTAAAAAAATACCAGAGTTTGCCATACATTTCGAGTTTGAAAATAGAAATAAAAACCAATAAACTAGCCTTCGTTATTTTCTTTTTAAATTTACTTCAAACTAGAGCTGTTACATAAGTATTCACCACCCCTTTTTTTTTTTCAAATATGTGCGTCGTTTTATTTTACTTCTGGAGATGTGCTTTTCTCCATAGCACGCGGCTAGGCTGCGGCAAAGTGAGATATGCAGGATCGCGATGTCGACTATAGCTGGTGTCACTTCTCCGCAGTGCATTAGTGTTTGCTGAGAAGCACACTCAACGAACAAACCCGCCTGAACAACTGTCCGTCTTCGGTACGAACATCAAATAGAATAGCACGTTATTAAAAGCGAGAACCAAAATTGTATCCTTTTTTTTCGTTAAACAAAAATGTTGCACAGATCAGGTTCAGATAACAGGGATTGCGTTCCAAAATTTATTCGATCCAACTCCGGAGTAAAGGTTTCGTACAGTGGCGTCTCAAGACTTACTCGCGCTTATTTCATGACGTCAGAACTGGTGTTCCAGAAGAGGGTTGTTTACTCCAGAGTAGGGGAGTGCGAACAGTGGTTCGAATCGAATAGCGGAGCGTCATTTCCAGCATCGACACTGCAAAAAGAACCGGTAGGTCTTGGTTTCTTCTAGCGCTGTGAAGGCTGCGAATGACGCAGCGCTATTCGAATCGAACCACTATTCGCACACCCCTACTCCAGAGTAATTACTCTTGCTACCCTCCTCCGATTGGTTGGTAACGTCAGATAAAATCGAGTAAATACGTCACGTGAACTGTTCGCGGTGTTCTAGTCGTCTGCTGTCTCAGCCCACAGCCGTCAAAGCTCGTCTGCTTCGTTATAGCTTTGGTGGCAGACGTTCGAAATGACAGAGAATGAGGTGCAGCCATTTATATGTGGTTATGCGAGAGCAAGTCGTCCGCTTCTTTTGCACGAGTTGCGGTGACGTCAGAACGATGCCGAGCTCTGATTGGCTCAGATTCGAAAGGATAGTGGGTAGGTAAGAGCTCGGCGTTCCGACATCATCACAACCCCTCCGCAAGAAGCAGACGACTTGCTCTCCCGCGTTGCGCTTTGTTGTTTCTTTTGTTGTTTTCAATGCACGAACTGAGTGTGCACTACATTCAGACCGCGCACCTTCCGCAGGAAGGTATACCTGTTGTTAGTATCAGAGTGTGAGCGTGAACAGGAGCTTATCGCATCCTCATCCTCGGCGTTGGAGTGAACTACGTCTTCTTACGTTCAAGGCTGAAAATGTTCGAACGCAGTAGATGATGTGGAAGGCATATTTTTCCCCCAGAGTGTGCGTAATGAGAGGATCTCAGGATAATGCTGGTAAAGCAATGAAGGCTTCAAATATTTTATGTACCCTACCCCCTCTCCCTCCCCCCAGAATTGCCTATAGTGGTTTGGAAGTTCTTTGTGATTTTGTAATCATCTTCGATATTGAAGTGCGCTACGCAGTCACCTTACCACACGGGCCATTACGCTCGGACGCTGCTCAAGTTTGACCAACTGGACTACAGTCATATGGCACAACTCGCTCACCTGGCACCTTGAAGCATGACCACGTCAGTGTCGAATTGGTCGTCAAACTGTGAGCTATGGTACGATTTTATTTTAGCCATTTAGAAGGAATGTTCACTGTCTCTGTGAGCTCATCGAGACGGAAGCGTTCACCATAGATAATTTCAGACATCATGAAAGCCGCCCGGCCCAAGCGAGCAATTTTCCGGTGGGCGCGCTGTTCCAGTGTCCCACTGCACTGCAGCTGGCGAAGACCCACCAGCGAGCTTTGAAGGCCGCTATTTATTGTGCTCATCAACAGTGTGTTGATAAGCACAATAAATGATCATTCAATCAATCAATGATGAATGATTGATGATCAACAGTATGTATGCATCGCAGCGAAAGCTAAAAGTGACCCCAAGGTATTTTGGGCTATACGTGAACCGCCTGCTCAACGTCACAGCGACCCTGCTTCAGTGCGAACGAACGTGTTGTCGACTCGCCCCGGGATGTCGCCAATCAGTTCGCTGACCACTTCTCGGTTATCAACGGTTCCTGTTCCGTTTAGCACCCCCGCCCCCCCCCCTTTTAGCGCCATCTGTCCGACGACCACCAGCTGCGTCGACTGCGCAACTGCCGACCACGGGCGCAAGTGGTGACGGCAGCCAGCCCGAACTCTCTTCGACGTGACCTTCACCACTGAAGCACTACAAGAAGCCTTACTCACGACAGTCAAGGACTCCCGGTATGCTGGGCCAGATGGCATCGCCCCTATAATGTTTAAAGTGCTAGCCACGCACGTGCTGCCAACAACGTCCAGAGTGCTGCAGGACCTTTTTGATAGCTGAGTTGTCGCAGAGGAGTGGCGCCGAGCTCTGGAGACTCCCCTGCACAAGGGAAGGGGGAACCCTTCGATCAGCCAAAGCATTACCGTCCTGTTTCCATCACCTTGATTTTGTCCCGCACGTTCGAGCGTGTAATTAACAACCAGCTCCACGAATTTTTGGAGAGATCTTATCCGATTCTCAACATGGTCTCCGCCGAAACCGCAGTTGCGGAAACGGCCCTTGCCACCGTGACACATTTTGTGAGCGACCACATGGACAACCGCGTTCGCACGGACTTGCTTCACCGAGACCTGAACAACGGATTCGACACGCTAGACGTCACGCTTCTGACTAACAATTAAGCTCATCTAACAGGCACCCGTGGCCCTCCTCTCGTCTGGATCTCAAAGATTTCTCCGCGGCCGCAGCCAACAAGTCGTGCACGGAGGTTTGCGCTCCCAACGCTCAACTATCTTGTCCGGACTGCACCAGGGCTCGGTAGTGGGACCGATCCGGTTTCTGCTGTACGTGAATGACATATGCCTCGCAACGAGGGTGCTTGCTGGTGCAATACGCCGACGATACGCCCATTGTAGCACTCGTCTCGTCCCTGCTGACACCCAGAATCTCCAGCGCTACTTGTCTGAAATCGAGGAATGGACGAAAGCTCAAGGTCTTTAGATAAGTCCGTCGAAAAGTACCGTGGTTCGTTTCACCAACAGCAAAAAGAAAGACATTCTTCTCTACACACTGGCCGGTTCCCCACTTGCTGTCTTGGATTCCATCAACATTCTGGGCGTCACACTTGCAAGCAATCTGGACTTTTCTGCCCATATTTCGGGTGTTGTCTCCAGGGCCCGATGGACGCTAGGGTGTCTAACGCGTGTGACCAAACCGTGCCGGGCCGGTAGCGCTGCGGACGCTTTACACAGCACTTGTACTGCACTTCACTATGGAGTATTGCTCGGCAATTATGGTCCCCAGCCCAACAGCACCACTGCGAGCGACTCGAGAGTGTGCAGCGCCGTGCTACGCGTATCATCTGTGGCCGGTCATCCATCACCTCTGCCAAATCGTACGACACACGTCTTGGAGCTCTTGGATGGCGATCCCCTGTTGAGAGGCGACGCACCTCGCGACGCACGCGCGCTTTGTCAGGTGCTCGGCGGTCACTTGTCTTCTGCAATGCGTGCGAGCAAAAGTCCCGGGCAGTCTGAGCCGCTCCGCGGCAGAACCATACCGCCATAGTGAATATCTGATCCCCGCAGCTGTCAGAGAACTTCCTAACGATTTCCTTAGCCACCAGAAGCCTTCTGCCAACTTCATACGAGGAGTTTCGGGAACTCTGCCTTTCTTCTCCCGTCCAGTGGCGTCGGGATCCTCTTGAACTGTCGTCATGTGAACTGTTGTTTTGTGTTCTTGTTGTCTATTTTTTTTTCTTGTGTGTCTTTTGTGTGACCTTTTTTCTTTTTAATACAGTGTATGTGGCGGTCGGTTAGCGGGCGCACACGCGTAAGGGCTGTAACCTTACGCATGTGCGTTGTAGATTACAATTAAGTACAATTACAATCACTGTTGAAAGCCCCATGTCAAACGGGTTCTTTAATTTCCATAAAACACAATCAGTGCAAATTAACGATGCGTGGAACGTATACATTGAGAACATTTCTGGACTAAACTTTACAGCGATCTTGCTGATTAATAAAAACAATTTTTTTTTATGTCTAACTGAAAGGAGTAAGTAATTGTTATCTTAATATGCAGGCTAAACCAGCATCAAACAAGTCTCGCGTTCTTTTTGTTTTGTTATAGACAATCCTTCTTTCCATCTTTTTCTGTCTTCAATACTCTCACTGTCTTCATTCCCTTCAACCTCGACATTCGAGACACAAAAGGAGTAAGGTGGGAGCTTGCATGTTAATACTGTTCCAGCACTATCACAAACAAAACGATAGTAATTGCTACTTTTGCTACGAGAACGGAGATATATGCATAGAGTAATGTTCGCGATCAGAACTAACAAGATGACAAAGCTAAATTAAGCATGCTCTTATATTTATTCGGCTGCTCCTGTATCTAGAGCTTGATTCTCATTACCATGTTGCACTGCAAAATTGCTTATTTCGAATAATTATTCGCTAGACGAAATCGCATTTGTAATCTGGTAAAGCGTCTTTCCGGAGTGGAAAGAGGAGAGTGGGGGGGGGTTTCGTCGGACTCCAGCCCCTCCCCCGGGAAATTGCAAACGTTTTCGCCAACTGGTTCGTGGTATTGGCCAGTCGATCTTCAAGCGCCGAACATCCAGCGGAAGGGGTATAAGTGCGAAACAGTTCGCACGATAAACGGTTACCAAGTTCTGTCGTCGCTGGTCGTCTGCTTCAGAAACCGAAAAAACGGAGAAAGAACAAACAACAACAACACGGTAGGGTGTACCCACGTGACTTCCGGCCATGAGCTCCGTGCTCGTGTTTCGGTTTCGAGCAGTTCAGTTTTTTGTTTATCAGAAATATGCGGTGATTCTGCAGCAATATCGACTGGGCAGTCTGCTACAGCCATATTAAATCGCCTGACAAAAATAATAAACCATTTTTTTATGTGTGTCGGTGTTTTTTAAAGGGCACTGACACCCTCCTCCCAAGAAGAATATATATATATATATATATATGTATATATATATATATATATATATATATATATATATATATATATATATATATTTTATAGCAAAACGATTTACTATAGTGTCAGAAGACTACCCAATTCAAAAATTTGCTACAGTGTCACGTATATTTTCAATAAAGTAAAAAAAAAACTGCTCCAAACCGAAACTGGACTGGGAAGAAGAAGAAATAGAGGAGAAAGATGCCGAAAGTCGCAAGGCTGTCCTAGTCGTAGACTTTTTTTGACCATCGTATTTGCAGCTTTAGAAGCCCGAAAAATGAGTATCCTATTTTGGCGAGGCTGTTAAGGCTAGTTTCCCAGGATCGTGTCCACAGCAAACAAATGATGACAAAACTCTGGACAGCTACCGCGCATGCTATATGAGCGACGGCGGCGAGACCGTCGCTCATAGGTGCCGGACAACCGGCAAGCCGGTTGTCCGGTTGCTGATCATCGCTTTTAGATGGCGGCAACCTTTCGAGCCTTTCCACTCTGGCCTGCCGACTTGCGCCGGGCCATTGCTTCATTTTCCACCACAGTACAGCTCCGCTGGTGTCTTCCTTCTTCACCAGAGGGGAATGGCTGAAAGTTTTTGTCAATTTCTAGAATTGAGTGTGTACCTTCGATGACCTACGACTTTGATTATACTTGGTGGTTGCGTCTAAGCCAAAGAAAACGATGCGTGACCACGGAGAAGAGAGTGAGCACGTCTCAAACCGTCCAGTTCTCCATCGACGGTTTTGGGAGGAAAAAGTAAAACGAATTTTGAGCCGACAATTGTGTCTTAGGTGGCTTGGCCCTCGTATGTCATGCGCAAATGGTAAACCTTGGCAGAGCCTAAATACCCTGTCAGTGTCCGGCTCTCATATGTCATCAGTACAAATAAAAACCTTGACGGGCAAAAATACCCTGTCAGTGTGGGACACTGACAGGGTGATTTAGACTCGCCAAGGTTTTTATTTGTACAATTTACACGTATGAGAGTCAATAGACCCTTTCGAAAATTCAGTGTCATCTGGTGGTTCGTAAAGCAGTTAAGGTTTGCCATATCAATGGCGGAAATGAACGCAGCATAGCGCCGCCACTTTCGCAAGTCAACGGCACGCGAGGAATTGTTCAGTGTTAGTTCTTTCTCGATTACTTTCAGTTCGATGGTGACCAAAGCCCTGCATTCAAAACAAAGCTCAACTCACTCAGATGCCTCGAGAAAATTCTATACGCCAAAGTATTTCGGTGCCGAATGCGTGCTGCCCGCAGTTGACTGAATCCGGAGTTATTAGAAATAAACGCTTACGTAGCTCTTGTGCTCCATTCCTACGTCGCGTCGTGCCTGACCCCTGAATGTACAGGCCTCGCATTATCCGCTTGGGAGCATCTTCGGCGTCTTCCTTATCAGTCACTGCATACTTCGTTTCCAGCTTGGGTCGAGACGCAGGGCGATGCTACAGCGCAGGCTCCGGGCTCAGCGTCCCTACCAAGCACGCGCGCTCGTGCAATGCTAAGCACTGCTCAGGGCCACACGCTCGCGTCGGACCCCAGCTGAAACGAAGTATAGGAAGTATTCACTGGCAGCACCAGCTGTGTGCGCGCCGCTGCTGACGCATGCTGTATAGCGACCTCACCGTGCCTTTGTAACGTGCATTCCGCGCAGCCTCAAGATTGCCGGTCTTAGCAGCCTCATTAATGCGGCTCGTTCTGAGCATGCGCTCTAATCAGCACCCACAAATATGGCGTCCAGTGAATACTCCTTATAGAAGGCCGCCATTGGTATGGCACAGATAGCTATTCCACAGATAGATGATAGTGATCAAAGTGGCCAGACCGAATTTCGCAAAAGGTCTATTACCTAAAACACAATTTTCAACTCAAAATTCTGCTTTTTTTCCTCCAAAAACCGCTGATCGAGAACTGGCCGGTCTGAGTCGCGCTACTCTCTTTTCCGTGGTCACGTGCCGTTCAGACAGACGTACCAAATATAATCAAAGTCGTGGGTCATCGAAGGCACACACTCGATATTAAAAATCTGAATAAATAAACAAATACTGAAACAAAATCTTTTGTGGCTTCTAGCACTCTGCAAATATGTTGATGGAAAAAAAAAAGGTTGCACCAAGTACTGCAAGTACATGCTACTGCGTGTTCGCAACATGGCGTCGTATTGCTGGGTCGCGGGCTGGACAGGCTGGACGAAGCGAACTAAGCAATGGCGGCGGACGACGAGTGTGGAACCTCTCACTTCAGAACTGTCGTTCGCGGTACCGGCGAATCTGTACAAGCTTCATAAGATAAATTTCAACAGATCAAAACAATTAGGATTTAATTCTCGACTCCGTCCGACCACCAAGCTGATTCGTTCGATGGCGAAAAACGGCAGGACGAAGCGCACGTCGTTCTTGACGCTGGCGCGGTTTCCGCCTGCTTCGCACAGCCAAAACAACAACAAAAAAAAAAAAGAGAGAGAGAAAAAAAAAAAAAAAAAACGCGGTCGGGTGTAGTTACGGGATTTCTCGCAACTCTCTCTCATTTCTCTCCTCCCAGTTCACTATAGCGGCCATTAACTCCGTGCTCATGCTTCAATTTCGGTTTCTACAGCGGTTGCGTTTTTTGCACTGTATTAAAAATATACGTGGCTTTGTAGCAAAATTTATTGTGCAGTCTTCTGACCTATATTAAATCAATGGTACTCCGGCGATTTCTTCATGGTCCCCGATTTGCTGATAATTTGCTGAGACACGCCTACTAACATCGCTGATATAGTATCTAAAATATTAGGTCAAAATATTGTTTGTTCTGCGAAGTCATTGCATCTACAATTTTGGTTCCTCGGTGTGCTTTTCGAACTGAAAGTCTCCTGGCAACAACGGATAGTGACGTCCAGTCGCTAGCATCCATTCCTTCGGTGGAAGGCGTGGGTTCACTCTCCCGGGACTGTAGATTTTGTTCCCAACTGATTACAAGCGGTTTCATGGTGTGAAATAGATACTTTGGAAGCTCGCTGCTAGTACCCGCACCAGCACGGAACAATGTACTGGCATGAGACCCTTTTAGACTGCTTGATCGTCAGTGGAAGCAAACCGTCGCGCCTTCAACTGACGTCACGGCACTGAAAAGTGCGCGAGTATATTTGGATGTTGGCTTTTTGTAACATTTTCAGTTGTCGAGTTCACAATAACTCATTATGAATTTCACAATACCAATGCATACTGGAAAGGGTAAACGCCGGGGATTCAGAAAATATAGTTGGGGACTCTTTCAGGCGAGATCGTTTGAAATTATTTCGAAGACATTAAACCGTGTTTCGGGAGTGAGAACCGTATTGTTGTCAAATTCCCCGATACATTGAGCGGGAAGTGACGTGAGGTCACGTGACACCAATTTTGTCGCCCAAATACAGCAGGAGACTGAATTGGTATAGGTCACTTCTGACATCAATTTTCCGCTTAATTTAGCGGGAAACTAATTGCTGTAAAAGATCACGTGACATCAAGTGACGACCTAAACACAAATTCAGTTTCCACTAAATTTAGCGAGAAATACACGGACGGACGGACGGACAAAAAGCCGACCAAAGAAACGGGACATCGGGGAAGGGTGTGGACAGTGGCGTAGCCAGGAATTATTTTCGGGGGGGGGGGGGGGGGGGTCTGTCCCTATCTTGCGTGTAGTATAGTCGGTGAACTGTCGAATTCACGGGTACGTACACGGCCATCCTCAATTCCCCGGTTGGCTGAAGAGAATTCGGCAGTCATTCATTATAGTCTTCCTTTACTGAAAAGTTGCACTGACAGCGCGAATATTTTTCCAGTATCCATTAGTATGTCGACACGCCTTGCAAGAGCGGTCCTCTCGGTAATTTCATCTGCGTGCTGACTCAGAGGGAAGGCAGCAAGCGTCTGGTATCGGACGCCAGCAGGGTTGAACTGCGAGATAATGCGTGACTTCGACCTGGTGGACGCAGAGGACGATTCCGCGAGCGGAGGGCTAACTACACGCACTGGCAGGGCTGCCGTGCCCACCTCGAACGGGTATATCTCTCGGGGGGATTTCGAGTCTCGACGCTTACGTCGCAAGTTCAACCACTGGCCTCTCGAGATCATGCTTTGGTCACCGAACGGTGGTAAGACCAGCCCTTGGATCAAGCAGGTCCTTTTGGTGGAGCGGCTGGAAGCTCAACGAAAGCCTATTAGAAGGCGACACGCTCCATGTCCAGATCAAAGACCTCAAGTTGAGGCTTGGACGAGTTGGTACATACTTCGGAATTAAAAACAGCGCAAAAAGACGAGGACCAGACAAGAAAGTGACGCATCAGGTCTTGCTCTCATCGAGAGCAAGACTCAAGGCAGGCACGTAATAGCCAGGGGGGTGCCCTGCAGGCTCGCCCCCGAAATCTTCCATTTAGCTGGGACGTCCTCTCCCCCTCCCCCTCATACAGGCATTTTGTCAGGCGCCACCCCCCCGAAACAAAATCCTGGCCGATGCCTGACTCAAGGGGTGACGATGAGCGCCGTGCTATGGGGAGGTGGGAAAGCAGACATGATGTTGGCCATCGTACCGATACAGTTTGGAGCAGCGCGCACAAGCAGATGAGCGCCTCCAACGAGCACTCAAAAATCCTCATTGTGGAGGAATCTTTACGCAAGACATCGAGACTGCCAGTTCGCGTTTGGAGCTGCTCGAGCAGCAGTACACGGCGCCATGGTCGTGGCGAAACACTGTTTCTGGAGAGGGATGAAGAGCCGTGAGATATTCCAAAACAAGGAGCGCCAGCACGCTGCGTGAACAGGATTGCGACGCTGCGGGTCGGTGAAACCAACTGGTCAAAGGACATCGAAGGTGTTTTCTGCAGGCCTACTTCAAACTGTTTATACGGGAGCAGAGGACGACGAAATCTGCCGAAATGTGGACGCGCTGTCCAGGCTATCCCGAAGCGGTCCAAAAACAGATGAACCAGAATATTGCGATATCGGAAGTGGAAGCGGTCATAAAGTTAGGCTCTACGCAAATCGCCAGGGTCGATGGACTCTGCAGCCACTTCTGCGGGACGTTCGCAGCCCAGATAGGTCAATTCTGCACGACGTTTTCGCCGGCGTACTCAAGCGAGGCTGCTTCTTCCGACCATGCGCAGGCGGTCACGGTGCTCATCCCGAAGAAGAGCTCAAAGAGTCCCGAAGGTCGACCACTTTCGTCCCATCAGCATGCTGACGGCGGATTATAAAATCCTCGCAAAGATTTTGGCAATGCGGCTGGAGTGGTCCGGCGAGACGTTGTCGGAGAACATCAGGCGTACGGAATCAAGGAACGGACAATTGGGCATGAACCTGCACCCGATGAGAATCTTGTACAAGGCTGCAAAAGTGCTGAGGGTTCCTCTGGCGGTGCTCCAGATGGACCTCAGCAACGCCTTCGACCGGGTAGGGCACTCCTTCCTCTTCCGGCTCCTAGAAAAGTGCGGGATCGGTGAGCGTTTGCTTCGCTACGTGCAGCTCTGCTACTGTGACATCACGACGCGCTTGCTCCTGAACGGTAGCAGGGCGGCCCCAATCGCAGTGACCAGATCCATTCGACGGGGCTGCCCAATGTCACCGGTACTGTTGCATTGTACTTCGAACCGTTGTGCAGGACGATCATCAGTGACGAGTATCCATGGTTGACCCTGTCGTCGGGCTCGTTAATGCGGACGATGTCGCGGTGATATGCCCCTCACAGGGACGCAGGTGCAGACGGTGAAACAACACGTCGCGGTCGTCTGTGAGTGCCTGGGGTGCGTCGATGAACTCTGACAAGTCTGCCCGGGCGTTTGGCTCGGAGGCTGGGACTTGCAGTCAGGAACGTCCCTTGGGATCAACTGGACGACGAGTATGACAAACTACTTTGATATAAATTTGAACACAATACATGTACAAAGAAAGTGCTGGGAGCGGTGGTTAGGACATTAATCGCCTCCGAAGCAAATCATGGTGAGCACGCCACGGAACGGATTTGTTTCAATCGCGCATTTATCTGTAACTCGGTGTTTTTTCCAACCGCTTGGTACGCGGCACAAGTGTTGCCGTGCTCCCAGTGAGTAACAATGCAAAAGTACATCGCTTCTTTGTTACCTTTGTTAAGCGATTTTTTTTCTCGAAATCAAAGAGAACTATTGACACTCTCTTCGTTCAGTGTACTGGAAGTTTTCTCAATCCATGGCTGGAGGGAAACACGGGAGAATCCCGGTCACGTTGCTTGAAGTTTTACAGAGAAATAGCGGCGGCAAAGATCTTTTTCGAAGCTCACTTTTCAAAGGGATATCTCCAAGAGGTTAAAGAAAAACTCTATAGTGGAACACTGTACCGTAACTTTTCGGGGAGTGCAGTTGTTAACAGCACTTCCCTGCCCATTCCATTTGGATGAGTTTCGTACCGGCACGCGTTCGTGTAATCAATACTGGGTAGTGCACGTTGAAGACCCCAGGTTAGCGGCTGTACTGCACTGGCTAAGTTCCTCATCTACAGCTAAGAGACAAGTCAGCTCGTTGAGGCGTGCAGCATCAAGCTTGTCTAAACATACAAGCATCACAATTTTTTCTTTTACTAAAAAGAAGCGATGATTTTGGGTGAGGAGTGAGGTTGGCTCCCCAACCAATCCACCCAGTGAAAAAACGCTTAAAGTGCAGGGAGCGGTGTAAGCTATACGCAATGATTGAAAACCTGAGATGAGCCAATCCACCCCTTTGCCTACGCCACTGTGAGTGGGGTGCGGAGACGGAGCGAGACATAAAGAAAAGCTCTGCTACAGGTCAACAACGAAGTGGAAGCTCCTCTCACCTCTTTCCACTCTAGTAGAGCGAACGCTGGAGAGGAGGCGACCTCCTCTCCACCGTTCGCTCCGCTGAAGTGGAAAGAGGTGGGAGGAGCTTCCACTTCGTTCTCTGACTATAGTCGTCAATCTAGAAACGCACACTTTTGTGGGGCTTTTCGTTGAGTAGTTGAGTACACAAGCACCTTTCTTACCCATTGTACACGTCTTCGCGAACAAAAACTTACTTGCACGTCGAGCCACACACAACAAAAAGCTAAAGAAAAATCGCACTCTTCGGGTAACATTTCTATGCTACAATGACAGGGCGGCGTAGTATGATAAAACGGGACTGTCGTTGGACTGTCCCGGCCAAACTGGGACCCTTTCGAAATTCGCGTGCCGATTAATAGAAGGTCAGCACCACCCTGCGACCCCTGTTGGCAGCTGTGGAATCCCCTGCACAATGGCGGACTAAACCCAGAACGTCACGGCAGTGACGGCACACCTTATGCGTTTGGTTGTATTAGAAGGCAAACACACTCCCACAGAAGGTGTGTGTGGTGTGAGCGTTGTAAGTGAAGATTGGGGGGGGGGGGTGGAGAGGAGCCATTAGTGGACATCCGCTATCTTATGGGATGACTCGCACGTTCCACGACGGCAGTTGTTCCGCCATTGTGCAGGAATTCATCTTACTGAATAATACACGGAGACTGGGACGAGAAGCAGTGGCAACCGATCCTAGATTTGACCCCTCTCCCCCTTTTCGCCCCTAAGCATAATATTGGCATAAAACAACATTCTCTCTCTCTCCCCCCTCCAACAAAAGAAAAAGAAAAAAAAATTGGCGGTACGTTATTGACGAGAAGGGATGCACAACAAGACTCGTGTTTGTCCGTCCTTTCTTCTTGTCCCAGTCTCGGGGTTTTAGTTAATAATGTTCAAACATCACCAGCCTCGTTTGCGCCCTTTGCGCCCTAACCTTCTGTTCATAAATATACCGAATATACCTTCATGGGGAGTCCGGGTGCCCAAGGGTGCCCAGCCAGCTCCAGCCTCCTTGCTTTCCCGCCTTTTCCGCAGCCGAAAATCTTCAAATCGCTTCAAGCCGAACAAAGTCTGAAGGTCAGTGGCGCCATCGGACGTCAAAAAGTAAAAGCTCAAAAATGTATGCGTTCAGCGGATAAATTTAGCCACTCTTGCAGCCGTGTGCCTTAGGTCTGGCAACCAATTATCCCGACAACGTGCAATTTTTCGGCCTGTGTGCGTATTTCGCCGGTGAGATTCTCTGATATTCCCTTAAATTTAATTTAATATTTAGCCAGAAACGCTCCTAAAATGCCACCGAAGAAGTCTAAAACAAAACCGGCAAAAAAGGACAAGCCAGAAAAGTCTGGAAAATCTCAGAACACCGAAGAGGCCGTCGGTAAGGACTTGGAAGACCTCGACTTGAATGACGGCGATGACTCCGACTCCGACTTCGAAGCTCCCAAAACCTCCAAAAACAAGTTTACCGCTCTAGAAAGTGACGGTGAGGACGAAAACAGCGACGACTCCGAGAATGAAACCAAGGGTAAAGGTGATAGGAACAGCAAAGGTGAGAAATGTTCAAACATATGACCCCTTTTTTTCGATGTCCGTATTGGCAGCTCGACTGACATTCTGGACCGATGTCTTTTCTTCTCTTTCTAGAGTCGGAGTCCGTCGCGTCTAAAAAGATGTCACACAAGGAAAAGAAGTTAATGAAGAAGCAGGTATTGTGCTGGATCATTCTTAACAGTACTTCCTTGACAGTGGGCTTCGTGTTTTCATGCAAGTGCGAACTCTATTTTTTTTAGTCGGAATACCAGAAGCAGATCGAGAGCCTCAACAAAGGAAAAACTGCCTCAGATGGGGAGCAGTTCACGGTGTCTCAGGCTGACAAGTCTGCCGCTCAGCAGCAACAACTTGAAAATGCTATTGACATCAAGGTAGGGAATTCGACTAGTTCGTAGAATGTTTCACCTGCGAGCTGACGTTTTCTTGACACTTGTTTTACCCGAAAGCTGCTTCAATGGATTTTTATGGACATTTGAAATTGCAGGGTTATCCTTTAACCAAATAACATTTGACAACAGATGGTGCAAGTGTGTGGGTAGCTTACAGCCATCTATCCACTCATACTCCTAGTTTATCTGCCTTATTTATTCACTCAACAGAAAAAAGCGGGCAAAATAGAGAAGAAACAAAAATGCACAAACATATTACTTGGGCTTCATGAAAACATACGGTAATTAGGATATTTCGCACAACTATAGGTGGTATTCACTAGACACCATATTTGAGGTGACTGCTCATAATGCATGCTCAAGGTGATTTCTTATTTATGATCGCCCAAAGGAGACAATCTTGATGGTGTGCAATGTGCGTGTTGGAAGCGTTGTGGAAGCCTGCCATCAGCACCAGCGAACTCAGCTATGGCCGCCAGTGAATACCACCTATAGACCAACAAGCGGCTCGGACGTCACGACTCTGCGGTGACTCTGTTGTTGCCACAGCGCATGCGCTGAAGCCTCAACTCACACGAATCTGGTTTCTGCGCTCGCGCAGTGCCCACACTTGGTGTGGGTGTGGGCAAACGCAGACTTTTGTAAACAGTGTGTCGGTCTATAGCTGCGGCATTACTCTTTGCCAGAATGCAAATATTTCACACTACTGAGGTGTGTGGTTAAAGGGAAACTGAAGCGGTTCTGTATCTGAGGAAAAGTTCTTAAATTGTCTTCATTTGGCCTCCAGGATCACGAATATCGAGATTATTTTTCAGTTTTGTGCACAGAGGCTGCAGGAAACCATTTTCAAAGCACTGCCAAAGCTCTTCCTTCCCCGAGTGTGACATCATATGTCAAGTTTTCGGAATCTTCGCTCTCGTGTATCTTCAGTGCCTATCAAAGCTATGCTCGCGCACTCTTGCTACTTTCAAAAAGGTCAGAAAAAGATGTCACGAATGGTGTCAGTGTGGGGGAATATACCTGGCAAGCCTGCAATTGTGCACGCGCTGCCCACATGAGCGACACGCGCTTGGCGGCCGAAAGATCTTGGCATGACGTAATGACTGGTCGAAGGTTTTAGTGTTTTCTCGCGTTCAGTTATGCGCTGTGTGTGAAAGCATCCTTCAAAGAATCAAGCGTAGCACTAACACAGATGGTGTTCAATAACAAAAAGTTGAGAAATCAAAGATTCAACTGATTCCTTATTTTCATATGGTGTCACAATCTGAAGAAGATTGCTGTTAAATACGCAGTTAATGTTGTTTTTCTGCGCCGTGAAAGCTGGCAAAAGTTTGTTCTATGAAGACAAGGGAGAAGCGTGTTGAGTGCTTGAAGAAGCACGTCACAATTTACAGTCGGCACATCTTATGCTGTTTACAAGATACCGCTGACATGCGGGCGCATTTACATAGGACAGACGATGCCATGTTTTAAGCACACGCTCAAAAAGCGTGTGCAGGCATGAGCGGCAACTTTATGCGTGCATGTGCGCTGGTTTGACTGACTGAGATGAAATATCAGTTGCAAGTTAGCGCCTGTCTGTGTCGTGTGTTTTTTCTTCTTCGTCCTTGTTGTTTTGTGCTTTTAACCTTTTAAATGATTGTATTGATGATCTGCAGTCAGGTATGTAGGATCGACTTGTTAACAGCTCGTGTTGCAGATAGAAGGTGTAATTTCAAGTTTTGTGGAGCATATTGACTTGCCAATTAATCTGTAGATGGTTTGCCGAAATAACATCATCGTTGAGAGCTTTTTAAGAAATTCATGTCAGCTAAATGTAACCAACAAAGTGTTAGTACACTTCAAGAAGATGAATCTTATGCTGACAAAGATGGGCTAAACCCTTTTAAACAGTTGTTAGTAACAATTTTTGTGTCATTCATTTGTTAAGCTTCAATAGACTTGGCTGACATTTTTGCTCTTCCAGGTTGAAAATTTTTCTATATCGGCTCGAGGCAAGGACTTGTTTGTGAATGCCAGCCTTACAATCACTGCTGGGAGACGATATGGCTTAGTTGGCCCTAACGGGTAAGTCTGTCTTTTATACTGTCATGTTTAACATGATGCTTGCACATTGATGCCTCCATTACCCAAATTGTAATTGGTTTCCAGGCATGGAAAGACGACCCTGCTGAAACACATTGCCAACCGCTCATTGAACATTCCTCCAAACATTGATGTCCTCCTCTGTGAACAGGGTATTTATGAGTTGTAACCTCGGATAGATCAGTCTGTCGATTCTAGCTCTCACTTGCCTACTTTGTGTGCTGTTTAAGACCTCTTATTTGTCTTATGACTTGACGACAGAGGTGGTTGCCGATGAGACTCCAGCTGTGGACGTGGTCCTCAAGGCAGACTTCAAGCGTACAGCACTCTTGAGCGAGCTGAAGAAACTCGAAGAAGAGTCGTCCGGCGGCAACCTCAAGAACCAGGAGCGGATAACAGAGGTAAGGTGGTGACCATAATGGAGGACTGTGGCTCAAGATGACGCTTAGGAGTGTTGTGCCATCAGGACATGCTTCATTGTGGGCTGTTTCTGTACACCAATCCACTACTATTTCATTTCATTCCAAAAAGACCATCTACCAGGCAACACCGTCCCTCGCTTGATTCTCACCTTGAGCTTCACCTTCAATTTCTCAAGTTTATTTGCTCACCTTTTGACCCAGAGGTGTTGCAGAGGGGGCTGGGCTGCATCTAATCCCATTGAACAAAGCCCTTGGGTGGGCTCATGTTGCAGAGATGAATGACGTAGTTCTCTTTGTGGAGTAGCTCATCCTTGTTTGTTGTGCAATCTCACCGTCTTTCCTATGTGTTGGACATGCCTTCCGGCTGGCACTCCTTCTTTTTGTTAAGCATGAAATGCTTCTTAACGCTACCCCACAATCCCAAATTTTGTCCCTCCGTCCGTCCGTGCATTCTCCGCTAAATTTAGTTGGGAAAGTGGCATTGCATGGCCTATACACCTTGGAAAAATTGTTGGCACACACCTATACACCATTTCAGTTACCCGCTAAATTTAGTGAAAAAAATTTATGTCCTGTGACCCAGACACCAATCGAGTTTGCCTGCTAAATTTAGTGGGGGAGTTTATCTGCTAAATATACCAGGAAAATACACGTCACGTGACACCGATTTCCTGTAACGCATTTCATGCATTATAGAACTTTAAAAGTAAAGGTAGCTACCACTTTTTTTTTTTTTTGTTGCCTTTTGTTGATAGATTGTGGATTCAACTTTTCAGTCAGTGAATTTGTCTTGTTTGCAAGGTTTGTGAGCACTGTACTTACATACCTCATTGTTGGTTTTGTTAAAGTGCTGGTCTTACTGAATTTGATGTGAGTAACTTATAAGTATAGGCCACAAACTGGGTGATATTACTAGAGAAGAGTAAAAATAGCCTGCCAGGATCAAAAAAATTTTCAATTGGTTAATATTGAGAAATGCTGCCTATTTGGCTAAAAACTTTGTGGAAATGTGTAGTCGAGGAATAAAAGTTTTTATTATTGCCAGAAGTGACAGGACCTAAGCGAGCATTAATATTTAAATTAAATGAATTATACGAAAATGTTAGGCATGGGCAAATGAAGTGAATTTCAGGTTTGAATCAAATTCAAATTGAATAATAGTTTTGCTCGAATAATTTTGAATCAGTTTGGTCAACAGTGTTTTATAAACAAAGAGTAGAACAGGGTTAATTAACATAAAAGCTAGGGATGAAAGCTTCAAGTGCTTATTAGGCATTCAAAGCAAATAAAGAAGTTGTATTAATATTATTCAGTTTAATAAAATATTAATATCTTAACACTACCTTTGTCTACCCCAGGCAGTTACTTGCTGCACTTCCTCTTATAAACAAAAGCTATATTTTCATTTAATCTTTTCTGATGTCCTTTGGTTTATAACTTTCACCATTAATCGCTGATTGTGTTGTTTGTGTTTTGGGAAGCCTTCAAAACATGGCAACCTTTCCAGACCAGGTGAACATTCAAAAGGATCCGCAGATAGCGCTGTACACATAGACAAACAATAAAAAAGTTTTGTGGCTTGTGACTTGAGTAATGGGTATTTTGTTTCCTTTTTTGCTTTTCCCCTCTGTCATGGTCCTTTTTTCTATGGGAGCACGCTAATATAATAGTAATAATAATAATTATAATAATCTTTATTTGCAGAGGAATTTTACTCCGAGTGGCTTGCTCGTCTAGAACAGAAAGGGTGAAAGCCAGTACGCTCGCACGTCTAGCTAGCCAGCCACCCGGGGAAGGAGGGAAAAAAAACAACTTAACAAAAACATCTCAAGAAGAACATCGTTGAGCATATTGAACACTTTGATACACACTCAAATAATTATTGCGAGAATGCGCTGCGAAGGGTTGCTACTGGGTCTGTCCGGTCAGTAGGGAGGGGGAACGAACAGACAAAGGTGCTGCAAGAAGTACTCAAGGGCGGCAGGAAGCACGGAGTTAGTGTTGTCCATTACATCGGAACGATGACATGGCACTTGACACTGTGAAATTGTTTCGCCCTACAGGTTTACGAAGAGTTGCAGGTGATTGGTGCTGACTCGCCGAGTCCCGTGCACGCCGCATCCTCGCCGGTCTGGGATTCACCCGAGAAATGCAGGACCGTCCCACCAACCACTTCTCTGGAGGCTGGAGGATGAGGGTGTCCCTCGCAAGGTGCGATGATAACGAGTTGTTTCCCATCTTAGTTTTGGGGATGCAGATTGACGCGTCCTCCCCTTTCTTGGCCTCTGTGCCTCCCAGACGACTTGTCGTCCATGCCTTCTTTTTTTGTTTCAGTATTGCACACGTTATACGGCAAAAAAAGTACAGGTTCTATAATTATTCCCAACTGTTGAAAAGTATTGGACTACATTACTTGACCCTGAAAAGTAGTAGTCAAATGATTGGGTACATCACAAGTAACATCACTTTTGATCAGTTTTCCAGATTATGTGGTTGTTGCAAGCCATCGTACCTCCTTTGTGTTCATACTACAATGACTGCAACAGTTTCAGTTTTTAAATGTAGGTGGTCTACATTAGACTTCCTTATTGCTGCTACTAGTATCTTTCTTTTATTAACAGATGGTGAGCATTGTTTTAGCGCTATAGTCTCTAAAGGAACAGGTGGTTTTCATAAGTATAAACTTTTATAGTTAAAAAAGTGATTAGTTGCTAGTCTGATTAGGCACAATTTGAAAAAGTAATTGAATGCAAGTTGTCTGTTTAGATGCATATCATGCAAGTCCACTTTTTAGTCAAATATAAAATGAAGGTGCTGGCTTGCATCTTAATTTCTTTTTCATGGTTTGCATTGCTGTACCAACTTACTGCTTCGTGTTCTGTAGTTCTCAAGCTTGATGGTGTAAGTTTGCTTCATTGAGGAGAAATGGCAATACAATTTTGCATATTGTGATTTTATCTGTTCCTAAAAGCATATAAAAGCTAAATGCATGTTTTTTTTTTTAAGGGCACTCTTCGTGGAACCGACTTTACTCTTACTTGATGAACCGACCAACCACTTGGATCTGAATGCCGTCATTTGGCTTGACAAGTGAGTGGGCCTTGCTAATTAATAATGTGCAGCACTGTGTCTTGATGTCATCCTCTCCCAAACTATGAGGGTGGCAAAGGAGTTAAAAATGGATAGAAGTGGGAAAGTTATGAGTGGATCTCTGCACGGGCTGGACCTAAGCCCAGGCCCGAGACCTGCTTTATTTTCCACTGTCGAGGTACCTCCAGTCAGGGTTGGGCTCGGGCCGGGTCGGATCAGGTAGGCATCCCATTGGGCTGGGCCGAGGTCAAGTAACACTTACAGGCCTGAGTTTGGGCCTCAAATAGTGTAGGCCTGTGCAGTGCTCTAGGGCTGGGATAGTAAAGGAGGAAACAGGCAGAAGTAGAAAAATGCTAAGTGTGTGTCAGTTTCTGAAGGGACACCAATATTTCCAAAGAATTGTTCAGTTTTTATGCAAAACATGAGACTGCGCTGTCAAGACACTACCGAAACATTCTT
>JAZHYW010038555.1:0-68123 GCA_037355805.1 Ixodes ricinus | reverse complement strand
CCTCGAAGTTCGCCTTTGTAGGTTGGTGTGGCTGCAGACGGCGCTGATGTCAAAAACTTTGATTGGTCCTGATGCGACGCACGGCGAAAGACGAAATCACTCCCGCTCGATGACAAAGGCCCGTCGGATGCGTAGTGTGCATGGTAAATTTGAGGTTTTCTCTGCACACATGACGATAAAGTTAGAAATGATGTCGGCGTGCACCGCTGCCGAACTGGGTGAGTTCGGCCCTCGAAGTTCGCCTTTGTAGGTTGGTGTGGCTGCAGACGGCGCTGATGTCAAAAACTTTGATTGGTCCTGATGCGACGCACGGCGAAAGACGAAATCACTCCCGCTCGATGACAAAGGCCCGTCGGATGCGTTGTGTGCGTGGTAAATTTGAGGTTTTCTCTGCACACATGACGATAAAGTTAGAAATGATGTCGGCGTGCACCGCTGCCGAACTGGGTGAGTTCGGCCCTCGAAGTTCGCCTTTGTAGGTTGGTGTGGCTGCAGACGGCGCTGATGTCAAAAACTTTGATTGGTCCTGATGCGACGCACGGCGAAAGACGAAATCACTCCCGCTCGATGACAAAGGCCCGTCGGATGCGTAGTGTGCATGGTAAATTTGAGGTTTTATCTGCACACATGACGATAAAGTTAGAAATGATGTCGGCGTGCACCGCTGCCGAACTGGGTGAGTTCGGCCCTCGAAGTTCGCCTTTGTAGGTTGGTGTGGCTGCAGACGGCGCTGATGTCAAAAACTTTGATTGGTCCTGATGCGACGCACGGCGAAAGACGAAATCACTCCCGCTCGATGACAAAGGCCCGTCGGATGCGTAGTGTGCATGGTAAATTTGAGGTTTTCTCTGCACACATGACGATAAAGTTAGAAATGATGTCGGCGTGCACCGCTGCCGAACTGGGTGAGTTCGGCCCTCGAAGTTCGCCTTTGTAGGTTGGTGTGGCTGCAGACGGCGCTGATGTCAAAAACTTTGATTGGTCCTGATGCGACGCACGGCGAAAGACGAAATCACTCCCGCTCGATGACAAAGGCCCGTCGGATGCGTAGTGTGCATGGTAAATTTGAGGTTTTCTCTGCACACATGACGATAAAGTTAGAAATGATGTCGGCGTGCACCGCTGCCGAACTGGGTGAGTTCGGCCCTCGAAGTTCGCCTTTGTAGGTTGGTGTGGCTGCAGACGGCGCTGATGTCAAAAACTTTGATTGGTCCTGATGCGACGCACGGCGAAAGACGAAATCACTCCCGCTCGATGACAAAGGCCCGTCGGATGCGTTGTGTGCATGGTAAATTTGAGGTTTTCTCTGCACACATGACGATAAAGTTAGAAATGATGTCGGCGTGCACCGCTGCCGAACTGGGTGAGTTCGGCCCTCGAAGTTCGCCTTTGTAGGTTGGTGTGGCTGCAGACGGCGCTGATGTCAAAAACTTTGATTGGTCCTGATGCGACGCACGGCGAAAGACGAAATCACTCCCGCTCGATGACAAAGGCCCGTCGGATGCGTAGTGTGCATGGTAAATTTGAGGTTTTCTCTGCACACATGACGATAAAGTTAGAAATGATGTCGGCGTGCACCGCTGCCGAACTGGGTGAGTTCGGCCCTCGAAGTTCGCCTTTGTAGGTTGGTGTGGCTGCAGACGGCGCTGATGTCAAAAACTTTGATTGGTCCTGATGCGACGCACGGCGAAAGACGAAATCACTCCCGCTCGATGACAAAGGCCCGTCGGATGCGTTGTGTGCATGGTAAATTTGAGGTTTTCTCTGCACACATGACGATAAAGTTAGAAATGATGTCGGCGTGCACCGCTGCCGAACTGGGTGAGTTCGGCCCTCGAAGTTCGCCTTTGTAGGTTGGTGTGGCTGCAGACGGCGCTGATGTCAAAAACTTTGATTGGTCCTGATGCGACGCACGGCGAAAGACGAAATCACTCCCGCTCGATGACAAAGGCCCGTCGGATGCGTAGTGTGCATGGTAAATTTGAGGTTTTCTCTGCACACATGACGATAAAGTTAGAAATGATGTCGGCGTGCACCGCTGCCGAACTGGGTGAGTTCGGCCCTCGAAGTTCGCCTTTGTAGGTTGGTGTGGCTGCAGACGGCGCTGATGTCAAAAACTTTGATTGGTCCTGATGCGACGCACGGCGAAAGACGAAATCACTCCCGCTCGATGACAAAGGCCCGTCGGATGCGTTGTGTGCATGGTAAATTTGAGGTTTTATCTGCACACATGACGATAAAGTTAGAAATGATGTCGGCGTGCACCGCTGCCGAACTGGGTGAGTTCGGCCCTCGAAGTTCGCCTTTGTAGGTTGGTGTGGCTGCAGACGGCGCTGATGTCAAAAACTTTGATTGGTCCTGATGCGACGCACGGCGAAAGACGAAATCACTCCCGCTCGATGACAAAGGCCCGTCGGATGCGTTGTGTGCATGGTAAATTTGAGGTTTTATCTGCACACATGACGATAAAGTTAGAAATGATGTCGGCGTGCACCGCTGCCGAACTGGGTGAGTTCGGCCCTCGAAGTTCGCCTTTGTAGGTTGGTGTGGCTGCAGACGGCGCTGATGTCAAAAACTTTGATTGGTCCTGATGCGACGCACGGCGAAAGACGAAATCACTCCCGCTCGATGACAAAGGCCCGTCGGATGCGTTGTGTGCATGGTAAATTTGAGGTTTTCTCTGCACACATGACGATAAAGTTAGAAATGATGTCGGCGTGCACCGCTGCCGAACTGGGTGAGTTCGGCCCTCGAAGTTCGCCTTTGTAGGTTGGTGTGGCTGCAGACGGCGCTGATGTCAAAAACTTTGATTGGTCCTGATGCGACGCACGGCGAAAGACGAAATCACTCCCGCTCGATGACAAAGGCCCGTCGGATGCGTTGTGTGCATGGTAAATTTGAGGTTTTCTCTGCACACATGACGATAAAGTTAGAAATGATGTCGGCGTGCACCGCTGCCGAACTGGGTGAGTTCGGCCCTCGAAGTTCGCCTTTGTAGGTTGGTGTGGCTGCAGACGGCGCTGATGTCAAAAACTTTGATTGGTCCTGATGCGACGCACGGCGAAAGACGAAATCACTCCCGCTCGATGACAAAGGCCCGTCGGATGCGTAGTGTGCATGGTAAATTTGAGGTTTTATCTGCACACATGACGATAAAGTTAGAAATGATGTCGGCGTGCACCGCTGCCGAACTGGGTGAGTTCGGCCCTCGAAGTTCGCCTTTGTAGGTTGGTGTGGCTGCAGACGGCGCTGATGTCAAAAACTTTGATTGGTCCTGATGCGACGCACGGCGAAAGACGAAATCACTCCCGCTCGATGACAAAGGCCCGTCGGATGCGTAGTGTGCATGGTAAATTTGAGGTTTTATCTGCACACATGACGATAAAGTTAGAAATGATGTCGGCGTGCACCGCTGCCGAACTGGGTGAGTTCGGCCCTCGAAGTTCGCCTTTGTAGGTTGGTGTGGCTGCAGACGGCGCTGATGTCAAAAACTTTGATTGGTCCTGATGCGACGCACGGCGAAAGACGAAATCACTCCCGCTCGATGACAAAGGCCCGTCGGATGCGTAGTGTGCATGGTAAATTTGAGGTTTTCTCTGCACACATGACGATAAAGTTAGAAATGATGTCGGCGTGCACCGCTGCCGAACTGGGTGAGTTCGGCCCTCGAAGTTCGCCTTTGTAGGTTGGTGTGGCTGCAGACGGCGCTGATGTCAAAAACGTTGATTGGTCCTGATGCGACGCACGGCGAAAGACGAAATCACTCCCGCTCGATGACAAAGGCCCGTCGGATGCGTAGTGTGCATGGTAAATTTGAGGTTTTATCTGCACACATGACGATAAAGTTAGAAATGATGTCGGCGTGCACCGCTGCCGAACTGGGTGAGTTCGGCCCTCGAAGTTCGCCTTTGTAGGTTGGTGTGGCTGCAGACGGCGCTGATGTCAAAAACTTTGATTGGTCCTGATGCGACGCACGGCGAAAGACGAAATCACTCCCGCTCGATGACAAAGGCCCGTCGGATGCGTAGTGTGCATGGTAAATTTGAGGTTTTCTCTGCACACATGACGATAAAGTTAGAAATGATGTCGGCGTGCACCGCTGCCGAACTGGGTGAGTTCGGCCCTCGAAGTTCGCCTTTGTAGGTTGGTGTGGCTGCAGACGGCGCTGATGTCAAAAACTTTGATTGGTCCTGATGCGACGCACGGCGAAAGACGAAATCACTCCCGCTCGATGACAAAGGCCCGTCGGATGCGTAGTGTGCATGGTAAATTTGAGGTTTTATCTGCACACATGACGATAAAGTTAGAAATGATGTCGGCGTGCACCGCTGCCGAACTGGGTGAGTTCGGCCCTCGAAGTTCGCCTTTGTAGGTTGGTGTGGCTGCAGACGGCGCTGATGTCAAAAACTTTGATTGGTCCTGATGCGACGCACGGCGAAAGACGAAATCACTCCCGCTCGATGACAAAGGCCCGTCGGATGCGTTGTGTGCATGGTAAATTTGAGGTTTTATCTGCACACATGACGATAAAGTTAGAAATGATGTCGGCGTGCACCGCTGCCGAACTGGGTGAGTTCGGCCCTCGAAGTTCGCCTTTGTAGGTTGATGTGGCTGCAGACGGCGCTGATGTCAAAAACTTTGATTGGTCCTGATGCGACGCACGGCGAAAGACGAAATCACTCCCGCTCGATGACAAAGGCCCGTCGGATGCGTTGTGTGCATGGTAAATTTGAGGTTTTATCTGCACACTGACGATAAAGTTAGAAATGATGTCGGCGTGCACCGCTGCCGAACTGGGTGAGTTCGGCCCTCGAAGTTCGCCTTTGTAGGTTGGTGTGGCTGCAGACGGCGCTGATGTCAAAAACTTTGATTGGTCCTGATGCGACGCACGGCGAAAGACGAAATCACTCCCGCTCGATGACAAAGGCCCGTCGGATGCGTTGTGTGCGTGGTAAACTTGAGGTTTTATCTGCACACATGACGATAAAGTTAGAAATGATGTCGGCGTGCACCGCTGCCGAACTGGGTGAGTTCGGCCCTCGAAGTTCGCCTTTGTAGGTTGATGTGGCTGCAGACGGCGCTGATGTCAAAAACTTTGATTGGTCCTGATGCGACGCACGGCGAAAGACGAAATCACTCCCGCTCGATGACAAAGGCCCGTCCGATGCGTTGCGTGCATGGGAAATTTGAGGTTTTATCTGCACACATGACGATAAAGTTAGAAATGATGTCGGCGTGCACCGCTGCCGAACTGGGTGAGTTCGGCCCTCGAAGTTCGCCTTTGTAGGTTGATGTGGCTGCAGACGGCGCTGATGTCAAAGACTTTGATTGGTCCTGATGCGACGCACGGCGAAGGACGAAATCACTCCCGCTCGATGACAAAGGCCCGTCCGATGCGTTGCGTGCGTGGGAAACTTGAGGTTTTATCTGCACACATGACGATAAAGTTAGAAATGATGTCGGCGTGCACCGCTGCCGAACTGGGTGAGTTCGGCCCTCGAAGTTCGCCTTTGTAGGTTGATGTGGCTGCAGACGGCGCTGATGTCAAAGACTTTGATTGGTCCTGATGCGACGCACGGCGAAAGACGAAATCACTCCCGCTCGATGACAAAGGCCCGTCCGATGCGTTGCGTGCGTGGGAAATTTGAGGTTTTATCTGCACACAGGACGATAAAGTTAGAAATGATGTCGGCGTGCACCGCTGCCGAACTGGATGAGTTCGGCCCTCGAAGTTCGCCTTTGTAGGTTGATGTGGCTGCAGACGGCGCTGATGTCAAAGACTTTGATTGGTCCTGATGCGACGCACGGCGAAGGACGAAATCACTCCCGCTCGATGACAAAGGCCCGTCCGATGCGTTGCGTGCGTGGGAAACTTGAGGTTTTATCTGCACACAGGACGATAAAGTTAGAAATGATGTCGGCGTGCACCGCTGCCGAACTGGATGAGTTCGGCCCTCGAAGTTCGCCTTTGTAGGTTGATGTGGCTGCAGACGGCGCTGATGTCAAAGACTTTGATTGGTCTTGATGCGACGCACGGCGAAGGACGAAATCACTCCCGCTTGATGACAAAGGCCCGTCCGATGCGTTGCGTGCGTGGGAAACTTGAAGTTTTATCTGCACACAGGACGATAAAGTTAGAAATGATGTCGGCGTGCACCGCTGCCGAACTGGATGAGTTCGGCCCTCGAAGATCGCCTTTGTAGGTTGATGTGGCTGCAGACGGCGCTGATGTCAAAGACTTTGATTGGTCTTGATGCGACGCACGGCGAAGGACGAAATCACTCCCGCTTGATGACAAAGGCCCGTCCGATGCGTTGCGTGCGTGGGAAACTTGAAGTTTTATCTGCACACAGGACGATAAAGTTAGAATGATGTCGGCGTGCACCGCTGCCGAACTGGATGAGTTCGGCCCTCGAAGTTCGCCTTTGTAGGTTGATGTGGCTGCAGACGGCGCTGATGTCAAAGACTTTGATTGGTCTTGATGCGACGCACGGCGAAGGACGAAATCACTCCCGCTTGATGACAAAGGCCCGTCCGATGCGTTGCGTGCGTGGGAAACTTGAAGTTTTATCTGCACACAGGACGATAAAGTTAGAATGATGTCGGCGTGCACCGCTGCCGAACTGGATGAGTTCGGCCCTCGAAGATCGCCTTTGTAGGTTGATGTGGCTGCAGACGGCGCTGATGTCAAAGACTTTGATTGGTCTTGATGCGACGCACGGCGAAGGACGAAATCACTCCCGCTTGATGACAAAGGCCCGTCCGATGCGTTGCGTGCGTGGGAAACTTGAAGTTTTATCTGCACACAGGACGATAAAGTTAGAAATGATGTCGGCGTGCACCGCTGCCGAACTGGATGAGTTCGGCCCTCGAAGTTCGCCTTTGTAGGTTGATGTGGCTGCAGACGGCGCTGATGTCAAAGACTTTGATTGGTCTTGATGCGACGCACGGCGAAGGACGAAATCACTCCCGCTTGATGACAAAGGCCCGTCCGATGCGTTGCGTGCGTGGGAAACTTGAAGTTTTATCTGCACACAGGACGATAAAGTTAGAATGATGTCGGCGTGCACCGCTGCCGAACTGGATGAGTTCGGCCCTCGAAGATCGCCTTTGTAGGTTGATGTGGCTGCAGACGGCGCTGATGTCAAAGACTTTGATTGGTCTTGATGCGACGCACGGCGAAGGACGAAATCACTCCCGCTTGATGACAAAGGCCCGTCCGATGCGTTGCGTGCGTGGGAAACTTGAAGTTTTATCTGCACACAGGACGATAAAGTTAGAATGATGTCGGCGTGCACCGCTGCCGAACTGGATGAGTTCGGCCCTCGAAGATCGCCTTTGTAGGTTGATGTGGCTGCAGACGGCGCTGATGTCAAAGACTTTGATTGGTCTTGATGCGACGCACGGCGAAGGACGAAATCACTCCCGCTTGATGACAAAGGCCCGTCCGATGCGTTGCGTGCGTGGGAAACTTGAAGTTTTATCTGCACACAGGACGATAAAGTTAGAATGATGTCGGCGTGCACCGCTGCCGAACTGGATGAGTTCGGCCCTCGAAGATCGCCTTTGTAGGTTGATGTGGCTGCAGACGGCGCTGATGTCAAAGACTTTGATTGGTCTTGATGCGACGCACGGCGAAGGACGAAATCACTCCCGCTTGATGACAAAGGCCCGTCCGATGCGTTGCGTGCGTGGGAAACTTGAAGTTTTATCTGCACACAGGACGATAAAGTTAGAATGATGTCGGCGTGCACCGCTGCCGAACTGGATGAGTTCGGCCCTCGAAGTTCGCCTTTGTAGGTTGATGTGGCTGCAGACGGCGCTGATGTCAAAGACTTTGATTGGTCTTGATGCGACGCACGGCGAAGGACGAAATCACTCCCGCTTGATGACAAAGGCCCGTCCGATGCGTTGCGTGCGTGGGAAACTTGAAGTTTTATCTGCACACAGGACGATAAAGTTAGAATGATGTCGGCGTGCACCGCTGCCGAACTGGATGAGTTCGGCCCTCGAAGTTCGCCTTTGTAGGTTGATGTGGCTGCAGACGGCGCTGATGTCAAAGACTTTGATTGGTCTTGATGCGACGCACGGCGAAGGACGAAATCACTCCCGCTTGATGACAAAGGCCCGTCCGATGCGTTGCGTGCGTGGGAAACTTGAAGTTTTATCTGCACACAGGACGATAAAGTTAGAATGATGTCGGCGTGCACCGCTGCCGAACTGGATGAGTTCGGCCCTCGAAGATCGCCTTTGTAGGTTGATGTGGCTGCAGACGGCGCTGATGTCAAAGACTTTGATTGGTCTTGATGCGACGCACGGCGAAGGACGAAATCACTCCCGCTTGATGACAAAGGCCCGTCCGATGCGTTGCGTGCGTGGGAAACTTGAAGTTTTATCTGCACACAGGACGATAAAGTTAGAATGATGTCGGCGTGCACCGCTGCCGAACTGGATGAGTTCGGCCCTCGAAGATCGCCTTTGTAGGTTGATGTGGCTGCAGACGGCGCTGATGTCAAAGACTTTGATTGGTCTTGATGCGACGCACGGCGAAGGACGAAATCACTCCCGCTTGATGACAAAGGCCCGTCCGATGCGTTGCGTGCGTGGGAAACTTGAAGTTTTATCTGCACACAGGACGATAAAGTTAGAATGATGTCGGCGTGCACCGCTGCCGAACTGGATGAGTTCGGCCCCGAAGTTCGCCTTTGTAGGTTGATGTGGCTGCAGACGGCGCTGATGTCAAAGACTTTGATTGGTCTTGATGCGACGCACGGCGAAGGACGAAATCACTCCCGCTTGATGACAAAGGCCCGTCCGATGCGTTGCGTGCGTGGGAAACTTGAAGTTTTATCTGCACACAGGACGATAAAGTTAGAATGATGTCGGCGTGCACCGCTGCCGAACTGGATGAGTTCGGCCCTCGAAGATCGCCTTTGTAGGTTGATGTGGCTGCAGACGGCGCTGATGTCAAAGACTTTGATTGGTCTTGATGCGACGCACGGCGAAGGACGAAATCACTCCCGCTTGATGACAAAGGCCCGTCCGATGCGTTGCGTGCGTGGGAAACTTGAAGTTTTATCTGCACACAGGACGATAAAGTTAGAATGATGTCGGCGTGCACCGCTGCCGAACTGGATGAGTTCGGCCCTCGAAGTTCGCCTTTGTAGGTTGATGTGGCTGCAGACGGCGCTGATGTCAAAGACTTTGATTGGTCTTGATGCGACGCACGGCGAAGGACGAAATCACTCCCGCTTGATGACAAAGGCCCGTCCGATGCGTTGCGTGCGTGGGAAACTTGAAGTTTTATCTGCACACAGGACGATAAAGTTAGAATGATGTCGGCGTGCACCGCTGCCGAACTGGATGAGTTCGGCCCTCGAAGATCGCCTTTGTAGGTTGATGTGGCTGCAGACGGCGCTGATGTCAAAGACTTTGATTGGTCTTGATGCGACGCACGGCGAAGGACGAAATCACTCCCGCTTGATGACAAAGGCCCGTCCGATGCGTTGCGTGCGTGGGAAACTTGAAGTTTTATCTGCACACAGGACGATAAAGTTAGAATGATGTCGGCGTGCACCGCTGCCGAACTGGATGAGTTCGGCCCTCGAAGATCGCCTTTGTAGGTTGATGTGGCTGCAGACGGCGCTGATGTCAAAGACTTTGATTGGTCTTGATGCGACGCACGGCGAAGGACGAAATCACTCCCGCTTGATGACAAAGGCCCGTCCGATGCGTTGCGTGCGTGGGAAACTTGAAGTTTTATCTGCACACAGGACGATAAAGTTAGAATGATGTCGGCGTGCACCGCTGCCGAACTGGATGAGTTCGGCCCTCGAAGATCGCCTTTGTAGGTTGATGTGGCTGCAGACGGCGCTGATGTCAAAGACTTTGATTGGTCTTGATGCGACGCACGGCGAAGGACGAAATCACTCCCGCTTGATGACAAAGGCCCGTCCGATGCGTTGCGTGCGTGGGAAACTTGAAGTTTTATCTGCACACAGGACGATAAAGTTAGAAATGATGTCGGCGTGCACCGCTGCCGAACTGGATGAGTTCGGCCCCCGAAGATCGCCTTTGTAGGTTGATGTGGCTGCAGACGGCGCTGATGTCAAAGACTTTGATTGGTCTTGATGCGACGCACGGCGAAGGACGAAATCACTCCCGCTTGATGACAAAGGCCCGTCCGATGCGTTGCGTGCGTGGGAAACTTGAAGTTTTATCTGCACACAGGACGATAAAGTTAGAATGATGTCGGCGTGCACCGCTGCCGAACTGGATGAGTTCGGCCCTCGAAGATCGCCTTTGTAGGTTGATGTGGCTGCAGACGGCGCTGATGTCAAAGACTTTGATTGGTCTTGATGCGACGCACGGCGAAGGACGAAATCACTCCCGCTTGATGACAAAGGCCCGTCGGATGCGTAGTGTGCATGGTAAATTTGAGCTGACATGATTCAAAGCACCACATTTCTGTCCCGCGCTGGAGAGTGTTGGCTACGAGATGCAGCTGTCACAGACACTGCGATGAAAGATAGAACTGCACTCCATTTTACACATTTATTAATTTATTTTACCTTCAGGGCCAGAGGCGCTTCAGAGAGGAGTGGTGAGAGAACAAACAAGATAACAGTGGAAAATACAACATAGTTAAACAATGGGGATTATGTGGTTTGGAACCATTTCACAAAAAGGAACACAATCAACAACTGATGTAAGTGATGTAGGTAGATGAATCCATACCCTCAAAACTCTAGGGATAATTGATGCAAAATTTTTGTTATAATGGCCAGTGGTGTGGTGTCACTAGGGTCAGCGGCACCCAGTGTGGTGGCCCGACACGAAAACCTTCCCCCCCCTTTCACTGCCCAGTTGCACCCCCTAAGCACTGCAACCAAGACGTCCCCCCCCCCTTTTAGTGATGTCACTGATAATGGCAAAATAAAACGCCTACTTTATGACAGTGATCCAGGCATGAAAAACAAAAATGATGGTGGGGTTATCAGATGATTTTTGAATACAGTGTTGTGATGGAAATTTTTGTGAAACAGACAAATACTAGAAATTTTGTGGCAATGTGTGATACTGGGTAGAAATAATGTGTTTTTAATTTATGCTACACTAGCAGTGTGATTATAATTAGCCAGAATAAAATGCAGAAAAGAGAATGCTAAGTGCATGGGGTCAAAGTGTTCATTCTGAATGCTAGCTTGTGCACAGGAATTTGAAAGCAACTTCTAAACTAGAGGCTTGTGCCCCTAGTTTTGCCTGAAATAGTATTGTTATTCCGGACTCTGTCTCCAGTCACTGTGTAGTCCAGAGAGAACAGAGAATCACCACCTGACCTATAGACCTTTTCTGTGTACTCTTGTCCCCAGCCACCTAATAGGCGTATCCGGTATGAACAACAAAAAAATACTAAAACGTTTCAACCTGTAACTAGTAAAAAAAATAATGGGGAGGCAAAACGATAATGTGCGACGGTTACGCTTATATCCTAAGTGTCTTCTACTGGCGTGGCGACGTCAAAACAATGTTTTCGCCCATACTGGAAGTGACGACATTTCAAGATGGCGGCGCCCTTGAAGAGTCTATAGGAAACCACACAAAAAAATGAGGCGTTTACAATCCCCTGTAATGCCGAATTAGAGCACAGCTCTAGAGGAGGAGGAGGCGAAGGTATGGAGGCAAGGATATGCCCCTCCTCCTCATCCGTACCCTCCCCTCCTGCTCCCCTCCCATTTAGCGGGAAATTTTCGCTAAATTTAGCGGAGAATTTTTTGCTTCTCTTGCGCGGGCGCTTGTCCCATGGGGGCATTTTAAGTGCTCGCACAGGCCGTGCTCGAGCGCAGCTTATACCAAAGTCTCCCGAACCGGCAATTTCAGAAACCGGTGGATTGCCCGTGAAAAATATTTGCACGAGACAATTCACGTCGTGCAATTTTGATTGGGATTTCGCAGCTGCGACGTCAGGCACCGCAGCTTCCGCCACGTTTGTTTTGCCCACGACCGGTCGTGGTTTTGCCGCACGAGCGACGTCGCAGCTACGAAATCGAGCAAGTAAAACCGCACCATCTAAATCAAGCAAACTTCCGAAAATTAAAAACAAAAAAATTCACACAAACGAAGACACAGGACAGCGAACTTAGGAATCCAGAACTTGCGAATTCCGGAAACACACGCGTCTGACACCACCGCGTTTACATAACAGAAGCGAGACAACCCCCACCCCAGTCCCTCGTAGTGACGATTCTCGACCGAAGGTTCAACAACCCGCGATTCAAACTCTCATCTGGAAAACCTCTCGAGCGGCCGATACAGCCTCGCTTCCCGTGGGGGACCGCCGCGCTATGAGAACGCGCGCGGAATGCTCGGCGACGATGCGTCAAGCCGAAACGATGCGTGCCTCTCTCCGTCGGCGGTTGGGCGTAGTCAACGGACTCACCTGAAGAAGAAGGCGCGCGAAATGGCCATGTTGTGCAGGTGGAGCAGGTTGGTCCGGTTGGGGAATACCGGGTCGATGTTGAGCCTTTTGATGTTGGGCACATGGGTCACGGTGTCGTTCGGCAGGAACAACTGGTTCACGTCGACCAACTTGCAGTTGGCGGCCGTCACCCTGTCCAGTCGCGTTCGGATCTCGTCGAAGCTGTCCCGCACGTGCCAGTGGAACTGGGCGAGCACACTCACCACGATGCACGCGAAGACGACGTTGGCGAGGATCTGAGCAACGCAAGCCATCTCGGAGGCAGCGGCGTTCGGTGTCACGGACTGCGCGAAAACTGCATAATCCGAAGCGCTGACCCTACACAACCGAACTGGGCGCCGCCATGTTCTTCAACGATGGGCGAGGCGGCGAACAACGTCAAAAATATGCGAAAGTTTGGGAACCGGTTCGAACGTTGCGCGCCATTGGACGCTCAGGATGGCGGTTCTTTTGAAATGGCGCGTTAGTGACATTTAAAGCTGAAACTTTTTTGACGTTGAATTAGCACTGCCTATGCGAGGAAAGCCTGACAACAAACACAAAAACACTGCATGAGGCTAAATTGACTACTGCGAGATTGAAATAAAATTTTTAATTTAACTTTAGGAAAAAGCTTATTACTGAAAGATCTTGCGTCTTACATAAGTGAAGTTTTCTCGCAGACTTGATTACAGACCCTTGCAGATTGCAAGGGCACTTAACTGGTTTGGGGTTGACGGATGGAGGCATAGGTGTTTGACTTGGAGTCGTGATCGGACGGATCGGACAGTCGGACTCCGATTCGCATTCTCCGTGCCATCCGTGCGGTGTTCCGGTGACCACGCTAGTCCACTCTCTTTACACTATCCACCGCGTACTCGAACATAACAGCGATCTTTCAGAAAAATCATCAGAGGTCTAAAGTGTCTGGACGGCAGATCGTGCATAAAAACCCATGCTGTTTTTTTTTCTTTTTTTATTTACACGTTTTTTTGTTTTTGTTTTTTAGTTTGTTGGGATTTTTATGAAAAAGTGAAGCCCTCTACATTAGCGGAGGATCTACCCAGCAGAGCTACCACAGCGACCCGTGCCACAAACTGGAGCATGTTCCTTGAACGCGGATATGAACCGCGTAGCGTTGATTCTTGACATAACCTATGGTGCTGATGCTGTGGTCTTGAATAGTGGTTTCTGATCGATCTCGCGGCACACGGTACCAAGCAACGTCGGCACGTTGGTACCAGGCAATGGTACACGCGCATGTCCGCTTGGTCACTGCAGCACAAGTGCGGCCGGCCACCGGACAGCCATCTTGCATGCGGCGAAATTGCGTTCTTTTCGCTAGCGTTGCGGAGGCTGGCGGCGGCGTGCTGAAGACACGTTTTCTGCCCGCTTGTCGTCATTCGCCGGAAAAGATTTTATTTTATTTTTATAATTGTGTGTAAGCAGTGAGACTTGTTGTTGAGAACACGCGGAAATATTTACGAAAGCGCAGAGCAGCAGGGAAAAGGCACAACCCGCCGAAAGCAGTTTCGCCGGTTTCGCGGTGTGATCAAAGCAAATTTGATCAAAGCTTCCTTGGCACGCCGAAGTGCTGCATCTCTGTGCCTTCCACTGGTGCCTTCGCACAGAGACGCAGCGCCGCAGGCGTGAAGTGCGGCGTTAAAGTCGAGGTTCGACAAAAGTTCGCGACACAGATTTTTTCCAAAACCGAAGCGCCCCATCGCGGCGAAATACCACGCAGTGCCACTCTGGGAACAAGTTGGCCACTCAGTTTTGGTTTCGATTGAGCAGCTTCATCTCATGCTATCACGCCGCGACCGAACGCGCTGCTTGCTTTTTCGATTATCTGACTTTTCCCGAATGTATAATACACTCATTCTCGAGCGATACAAAACGAAGACCGGGGCACTTTCCTTGGTTCCCGAAACACCGGATATTGTGCGAGCGTATGCAAACCTAGTAAGGCGTGGCTTAGTCACCTGACCCCTCGAGTGAATCTTTGAGCTCAATTTCAATAATCCCGTCTAGTACCAGTGAACTACAGCTGAAATTTGGTGACCTTGAGCCTTACACGGATGTTGTTTGCCAAAGGTCCGCTTCTTGTTACTTCATTGTGGCGAAAAGCAAGCCGCATCCCTCACAGGAGTACCAAAGTTGGGCCCACGCATCTACTGCCCAAAGTTCCTATGATGTCTTCCTCGTGTCATCATATATCTGCCACTCAAATTTTATGCTGATAAAATATTAAGTTTCCGCAAACGCTGAGATCGGCTAGCTACGAGCGGAGGCCCTAACAAGCTTCCCCTACTCCTCGCTAAGCGCTTTCTGAACCAGCTTTACTGACGCCCAAGATCTGTGTCTGAATTTATCTCGGATACGCTGCAAGCGCGAAACACATGCGCGTCAAAAACTGTGCGGTCCGGCGTGCGAACTGTCGGGAAGATGGCTACTCCAATCTGCCGCACAGGACGGTTCGCGCACATCGCTTCCGACGCGTCGTTGTCGTCGCTCCGTTCAGCTCCGCCCAGTTTTGGGTATCCCTCTACCGAATGGATGGATGAATGCTAAGGGCTATATTTATAAGGTTCGGTAGCTCGCGCCACCTAGCCTAGAAAACTGAAATACTACCGCTTGCCCTTCTTGGTTTTCTGACTTTAAAACAAACATAATATTTTTATTACATTCTATTAAAGTGTGCGTGTGTAGAGATTTTTCCGTAGAGGTTACTTTTCTGCTCAACATCGCTTAATCGCGATGGACCGCAGCGGACATTAGGAGCCATCCCAGCGAAGCGAGCACTGCGTACAAATCACGTGACTACGCACACCGCGCATTGCTGCGTCTCTCCGAAGTTGACGTGACACTCACACGGCATAGGAATGTCTCGTAGCGTCCGCTGCTCTCCATCCGTAAGGTAGAGGCGGAGTACATTCGGGTTTCAGACGGCCTCGATCGGTCCCTGAAGGCCGGCTTGCCATGGCGCGCGAGATCAGCAGCTTATTTTGCGCGCGAGAAAACTCGATGGCGTCCATCTCCTTCCCGCGCACCGCCACGTGTGCGTGTAGGCGTTGCTCAAGGGGGGCGGGGGGATATCCGCTTCCCCGAACTGCCCGAACCACGAAGCGCCTCCTCGCCCGATCGGTCCGAAAGCCACGTGACAACATGACCTTCGCGCCATCCGTGCTGGCATTGGCTGCGGCCCTCCGAAAATCGCACAGCCGTGCGGCGATATCTAGCAAGTTGGACGCACGCCGTCGCCGGACGGAGGCCCCGTCCGACAGCTCCGGTGCGACGAAAGCCCTTGCCCTCCGGACGTCGTTCCGGCGGTTCGCACGCCGAATCGGACAGTTTGGACGCGCATGTGTTTCCGCTTCAGTCAGGAAGAAAAGGAATCACATAACGAATATTATGGCCATTAGCAACCGTCAAATGCGCTTTGAATAATTTCGTTCGTTTGGCCACCGCAAGAGTTCGCTGTCGGCGCACTTCCGACGAACGGCGCGAATTCTTCACGCAAGTGCTCGACTTCTGCCTTCTTAAAACGGTTTCTATGTGCGAATGTGCATATGGATTGTAGACTTTATGCGCATACGCGATGTTGAATATTAGTGGAATGCAAGGTGGGGACTTCACTTCGTGCAGTGCTGCGGGTCAGTACAGATAAGAGGTAAGAAGTGTGTTCAAATGGAGCTTTTCAATGGCGCCTCCGAGTTTTACCTCGCGTACTCAGGCGTATTAAGAAAAACAGTAATTGCAAAAAAGTTATATTTTGTCTATGGACGCACGAAACAAACAAACTTCCTGTCCAACAACACTAATGGAAAGGCGCGAGCTCGATGTATGCATATTTATTGGTTGCTACAGCTTGTTGATTTGTACACAAGCAAGATCCCCGAGCTTCGCAGCAGAAAGACTCAAGTACAAAAATACACGTCTCGGGCTTGTGTTAAAGCTTCGAGGTCTGGCCATTTAGGTTAGTTTTAGAGACCAAAAATGACGCTCTCGGGACCAGAAAACATGAGATAACGGTCGTTAGTAGTCCACCGCTCTGTGTATAATCCCTTGCCGACGTGTCGATCGGAAACCGAAACCATGCCACTCGCCTCCATGGCCAACTGGTTCCCAGAGTGCAATGCGCGCCGTGTTGCATGCAGGGATTTATGGAAGTTTCATGATTGGGTTTCAACTCTTCAACTTTCGGTTTTTGTATTAAAGTTTTAAAAATGATTTCACACTTTTAAAGTTTTATTCTTAAAAAATACACATTAATAATAATAAAAAAAGACTTGAAGCCACATTTGTCAAAATCTTTACTATTTCTGAATGGGGCCATGGTCGGCGCATATCAAACTTCGTCTGGTAACAACAAAATCGAGCGCAATGGCGGCGGTCGACGCTCTGTCGTCTTCTCCGTCTTCTGCGATGGAAGATGGGGATTTACTGTATCCGGAGCTGATGTCCACCGAGGCTCTGCTCTCCTTATTCAAAAAGGTGCTACACGTTGGGCGCTTCCCGAAGCACATCGGATCAAATGCTCGTCGAATTTCAAAGGGCACCCGTAGTCTTCGCTACACGTTTTCGCGTCCTACTAAGCCGGTTTGGAATCGTCACTTTTCCCGTTGCCGCTGCTTCTCGGCTACTGTTAAGCGCGCAACTTGGTGCAAGCACGCTCAAACCTCCAACCGATTGTTGTACCAGAGCCGTAGTTGTCAAAGACGTGCGTTTGCAGAAAGCGATTGCATAATAAATAATATTCGGGCGGGCTGGCAGAGCGCACTTGCGTGCTGATTTTGCGTTTTAAACTCTGTCCAGGCTGGAACGCGATCCAGGTCCTACTCACATCGGGCGCAGACTTTTTCTTTTTTGTGCGTGAAGCGTGAAATATTTGCCGTTTACACATTAAACCAACATGAGAAATCTGGACGTTAAATGTTAAAGCGCACACAGCGTTTACGCAACCGAACGTATTACTTTCTTTGACTGGCCAAGACCCGGTGGAAAACTGCATTCCTTTCCGCAAAAGAGCCTGTAATGCAATCCCGGATGCAATCCCGGATGCAAATCCCCTTTCTTGCTAAAATCGGATTTCGAAAAAATTTGGTACCCCCTTCGTGTCACTGATGTAAAACGAACTTGCATGTGTTGCATTCTGAAGCAGCTGTCAAAATTGCAGTTAACTTCTCATGTCGAAAAGAAAACACGCTCAACTGGATGTCTGGATCTTCACCACAGCGTAGCAAACAAGCTACCTGATTTCAAAGTCGCCAGCTGTCGTTTTGTGGCTTGCCTCTGCCCTACCCACTGCGGCTTCTTGTCAGTGTCTCATTTGTCGTGTCAGTCGACAAGTAACTTTCCTGCACTTCGCAATGCGTAACAATCTCTAGTGGAATCCTGGGGAAAAAAATGGTCTGTGGGGACGTCGCTTGACACTGCCGGGTGACAGTTCATTTATGTGGTAGACCGCTCTAAAAAATTGCGCACCACTGCTGGCTGCTGGCCTCAAACACTTGGCTCAATTGATTTACCTGCACCAGTCTACAACGGTGCGGAAAAGTGTAGCGCAGTACAGGAAAGTGCAGGTCAGTGTACTTCCAGTGTGTGCCTTAAAGTGGGCTACACCCGTAAATCGAAAAGGGTGATGTGCACCAAGTGTGGCTGATGTGGGAGTTTTGGGTGAATTGAAAGCAGCATATGTAAGGCATACTCTTCTAGAAGCAGATGTAGTTGTAGCTTGCATGAAATTGGATATTGTAGCCCACATTGCATCGCGCACCATTTTCCAGTCTACCTGATAAGAGTGTGACTTCGAGACCTTGAAAGGGAGTCTATCGGTATTACCATTATTGATCTATGTGGAAGCCAACATCTTGGGCAACCTCCTGTAATGCCGCTCAGCCACTGATCTCCCCGTTTCTCCAGAGACACGTGAGCCATCCTCGACTAGAGGAACTAGACAAGGACTCCCTGGTGAAGCTGTACCGGACAACGCTGCTGCCCCTGCCGCAGCGTGAATACGGGCAGAGTCGGGTGGGGAAGCGACTGGCGGCTTTGCAGAGCAGTGCTGACAGCCGCCACCAAAGAGGAAGGCAGACTCGGAGGACACCGTGCCATCGAAACGGTCAGTGCTTGCGATCAATGTACGTTGGAGTAAAAAAGTGAACTTTTGTTTCTACGCTACAAGTGGGGGTGGGCGGGCAAATGTGGCCCAGAAGAACAAATGAAGACGTCATTTTAACCCGACGTTGTGGGGTAGGGTTAAATAAACATTTAGAGACCCCTTTGTATTACGCGGACAGACTTAAAGCTGGTTCACTCGTGCATCGTAACATCAATTAAACACTTGGAACAGCACTGCTGCAGCACTGGCTTGAACTTAACACTGAGGCAGCACTGTATCACTAATATAGCACAGAATCAGTGCTGCATCAGCAAGGTCAGTGCTATTTCCTGCACTGAGGTAGTGCTGTGGTGTATCTGTAAACAGGCCTTTAACAGCATGTTAAGGCTGCGGCTTGGGCAACTTGGTCGTTTGTACCTCTGATATAGCACACAGAGGCAGACAACTTACATAGGCACACGAAAGGGAGACACTCGTGCAGTGCTGCACGACTGTCTCCCTCTTTGTGTGCCTGTGCAAATTGTATGTCTGCTTTTATGCGCTGTAACGTTGGAGGTACTTTAATGGCAGTTTCAAACCAACTTCCCAAAGGCTCAGCGAGATACGACTATGTCTCTTTGCGAAATGTCAGCTGCCACTCGCAGGCTTCCAGGAGGTTCCGTCAAAGATCTTTCTACCAGCTGCGACTGATCAGAAACGCATCTTTATTTCCATTTACCATTCTCCTGTGGTGCTCCTACCACCTGCGACTACCCTAGCGTCTTGTTTCACGTCCATGCCTCGTATATTTCTGGCATGTTCCTGTCCTATAAGTAAGGTTCCGTGTTTTTGGATAAATCCGAAAAACAAAAACAAAAAAAAAACCGCTTGCTGGTAGAATTTTTGGCAGCTGGGATTTATTCGATAAACTCAAAATTTCAATAAACAAATGCCCCCCCCCCCCCAAAAAAAAAAAAAAAGATGGTCTTTTAGTTTAGTTTAGTTAGTTAGTTTTGGTCAGTGAACAGGGACAATAGTCCTGAGAAAATGCCACCCCAGTTTTCTTTCAAATCTCGGACCATTGACAAAAGAAATCTTACTGCTTATCTCGTCAAGGTTCATTAAGGACAACGTTGTGAAACAAATTACCGTAAAATCCCGAGCAAGCGCTCACTCGAAATTTGGATATATTCGTATAAAACTGGGGGTTGGGTGCTTCTTAGGTCAACAGTATTTAAAGATATGTCCTTTGTGTATTTTCCGAATGTTACAAAATTGAGGGGTGGGCGCTTATTGTGGAATGGGTGGATGCTTGGTATTTGGATGGATGGATGGATGGATGGTAATGGCTACACCCTTTGTAGCTGGCGACAGCTTGTGCCACCTAGCCTAACATTTCGTCATCCCCTCTTTTTTTTAATTTGTATGAATTTTGTTATAACAGACCCCCCCCTCTCTTTTCAAGTGAATTTATTGCTTTTTTTTATCTGTATTTTTTCTTTATCCTTCCCTAGATCTCTTCCACCAATCTTCCAATCTCCTCTTAGTTACCGCAATTCTTTCCCTATCCATTCGTCTATCCATGTCCGTAAAACCCAGTGCCCCCTCCAAATCCGTACTCATCCCCCCAAGAGGGTAGGACGAAGCCCCGTGCACCTGAAAATTATATGTTCTATAGTTTCCCTTTCGCGGTTGCATACGTCGCACAGAGTGTCTACTTCCTGGAATTTAGCCCTGTACGTTTTCGTTCTTAGCACCCCTGTTCTAGCTTCGAACAGCAAAGAGCTCCCCACTGAATTATCATACAGCTGTTCCTTCTTTATTTCTTGTTTTTGTGCCCTTTATATTGTTAAAACTGATTTCCCCTGCATTCTCTCTTCCCACAATTCCCTCTCTGTTTCCTTTACTCCATTTTCTACTGGTATGCTCTGATCGGCTCCATCTCGTTGAATGTATTTAAATCTCAGCTTGCAGGTTCGGTTTTACAGTAGCATATTGTCAATGGCAATGGCACCAACTGAACTAAACTCAGCTGAAAAAATATTAATTGATACAAACACATTCTTTTGAATCTAGCACACTCTTACACCCAGATATTGTTTATTTATATTTTTTTTTCAGATAGAAAACACTCAAATTAAGCTCAGAATTTCGGAAAATCGAGAATCAAACAAAAATAAACTTCATTAAACTCGAAATTTTCAGCAGAAAATAAACTCTGAAAGACACCCTCCGAATTTGACGAAAAATAAGCTCCGAAAACACAAATTTCTACCTCTAAGCCATGGCATACCTCAAAGTCTGGCTCTAAATTTATGCTCTCTTTGCGGGACGAATTAACATGGCTCCATTGTAGAACTTTGATTTAGTTAGCTTCATTGCAGGGTTCAGAGCTAAAGCAAGATATACAGATTGAGAATCTCATTAAAGCTGCATTAGATATTTTAACTGCCCTGTAGTTTATGAAGAACGATCAGAATTTGACCGGTGTTAGTTTAGTTTCGTCTTTAAGTTTACAATGATCAGAGAGCCTGATCAACTCTTTAAGCTTTGCGTCATTATCCGAGCCCTCTTGCCACTTCCTAATTAATCTCCAAAGCTCAATAATTTCACACATACATAATACTCTGCCATAAATGTTCGAGACAAATCGATTCCTTCTCTTTAATCTCAACTGCTATCTGGCTGCCCCACACTCTGTCAGCAAATACCAGCAGGCACCATAGAGAATAAAATATGAATTATTTTACCTTGTGACCAAGTCACTGTACTTTGGTTGATTTCTCACAATTTCATGCTTCCATGAATTGAAGAAAGTAAATGAAACCTCAATCATTAAGTTCACTTCATTTTTTTTTTCTGGGTGAAATTTAAGCTTTTTTAGAATTGTATTGGGAAACAAAGCAAATCAGCTGAAGTATCCCAGAACTCTCAAGATTGCAAGTAAAAACCTACACTTTAGTGCTCTAGGAATGTAGCTCCGTTCCTGTCAATTTTAGTCCGTTTTAATCTCTAAGGACTTCATTCCATTTCCTTGGAGGCGGCACCACATATTCGAATTCCATCAGGTAAAACCGGGCACTAAAATCAGATTTGGTAAGACTTTCTGGTAACCAGGTCCAGGTGGCACTTTTAAAGCAGCCAGAATGTTTAAACCATGCTAAATTTCATCTCCAACCCCGTTTGAGGCTAGCTATAAACAGAAGCAAGCTATGACAGTTACAGAGTCCCTACAGACACTTTTCCCCTTCTCCAACAAAACAGGGGTAGCGGAAAGAGCCATCCTCAGCAGGGTTCGAGGCTAAAGCCCCCTCCGAGCATGCAGGGGTCCAATGACACCAAACCCTCCAAGAAGGCCAAGGCCGCCTCGATGGGGAGGGCGACCAGGCCTGGGGCACTTGGGACAAGCCAAAATCCAAGCCAAGCAAGGTTAGTTGCAAAGACGGCTAGCTCTCCCATGACTGCCTTATGTTTCTGCTCAAGCCCGCCAGCGTAATCGCCGATTGGCTGCGGTGTGTCAGCGGCAATAGCATGGCCAAGAGTGTGGCCCGCTCCCCTGCAACACCCCCTCCTCCAGTGCCTGGCTATGGAACTGGGTGTGAAGAGTGGAGGGAGGGGGTGTCGCTCGTTGTAGTTTCTTTTATCAAGTGCCATTGATGTTTCGTGGCAGACAAAAACCAGAGTGTGTGACCGCTTTCTACATCCCCCGCAAGGGGCACCTGCTATAGTAGGTGCTTGGTGAGTGGCGTCACCACGGACCCTGAGCCCTGCGGGTTCGCCCGCCCACGTCTGGCTATGCGTGGCTTTCCTGTGTCCAGGGAAAAGGGCATCCTGGTGGTTGAGCCGAGCCCGGGGCAGGCTTGAACCCTTCGGGGTCCCCCGGGTGAGACAATACAGTACTTCGGCTCCAGCTTCTGATAGACGGGCGTCCTGGCTTGGCCTGACCAGGATGATTCAGTCAGTCGCCTTTCTTCTCCTATCCTACCTTTGCCTTTTCTCTCTTTCTGCCCTTCTTTCCTATTTCACCTTCTTTGGCAGCAAGGGTGGCGACAGAACTCTCTACTGATCCACACTTGGTTCTAGCATCCTGGTAGCACTGGTAGAGTAACATACTCGGATAAGCCGCACCTGTTCCGAGATGTTACCTATTCCCTTGTTAGACTTTGTGGTGGGCGGTGCGCTACAGATGTTGAAGTCTCTGCTCTTCAAATGGGTTCTAAACAAAAAAACCTTGCCCTATTGGGCCTTGAAAAAAGTCTGGTCTGAAGTAATCCGCAAAGACACGTCAGCTGCTGCCCAGAGAAGCTTCACCCGCTTTCTGGTAATGCATTCAGAGCAAAGTGGTAAACCACTAGCTAAGCTTTCTCCCTTTCTAATTTCGAAAACTTTGGAAAACTTCTTTGGTCATAACTTCAAGGCCAAGAAACTAGCATCTGGTGACTTGCTCGTTGAGGTGGAAAACGGAGTGCAGAATGTTGTTCTTTTAGGTTTAAACAAGACCTCAGACTACAAAGTATCTGTCACCCCACATCGCACCTTGAACAGCTGTCAGGGCGTCATCTCATGGGACGACCTTTGCAGTCTAGCAAAGAGATCTTGGAGGGCCTTTCCGGGCAGGGGGTGGTCGCTGTGCGACAAATCTCCATAGGCAGAGACGGACGGGAGAGACCATAGAAGCATTTAGTCCTCACTTTTGCTTCCACCGTGCTTCCTGAAAGCATCAAGACAGGCTATCTTCTCTGCAAGGTGCGCCCCTGCGTACCAAACCCAAGACTATGCTTCAAATGCCAACGATTTGGTCACAGCTCTGTCACCTGTCGTGGAAAAACAACATGTGCAAAGTGCAGAGTTACGACCATCTAGCTGACATGTGCAAAGATACACTTCTCAAGTGTGTCAACTGCACTGGTGCCCACCCACCTTCTTTTGAGCCTGTCCTAAGTTTCAAGAGGAAAAGAAAGTCCAAACACTAAAGATAAACAAAAACCTCGCATACCCTGAGGCAGGCACGTATCCAGGGGGAGGCCCATGGGGCCCAGCCCCCCCCCCCGAAATCTTCCATTTTGCTGGGACCTCCTCTCCCCCTCCCCCTCATACAGGATTTTGTCATGGGCGGGCCCCCCCCGAAACAAAATCCTGGCTACGTGCCTGCCCTGAGGCAAGGAAACGATTTTCCATCCTCCAAGGAGTCACTTATGTTGGGGTGGCTGCCAGGGGGCAGCACCGCCACTAAAGGCACTGGTGGGCACTCGGTACAGTCTTTGCGACTTGGAGTGTTCACCCAGCCCCCAACCACCAGCGAAGTCTTGATGGGTTCTTGGACCCCAGTGGCCCCACCCAAAGTCCCATGTGTCAAGGGCCATCGCCCTGGCCTTAAACATGCAAAGAAAAAAAAACATTTTTTTTAAATATCCTAGATGGAAAAAGTATGTTATAAAACGAATTTACAAAGAAGAAAGAAAATTTTAGAGCTATATTTACGGCGCAAAACGAATTTGTAGTTGGCGCCCGCGGGAGCCGCTGCTGATCACGTGGTAGACCTGTGCGTCGCCGCCGCCGCACGCTGAGCGTTTTGCGCCGCCGCTTCAACGCGTTCCTCCACGCCGCCGTCGCCGCCGCCGCACAAGTTCGTCTGCTTCGGGGCGCCGCCGCCGTCATCTGACCGGCGCACAGGTCTATCACGTCTGCTTGCGCTTTTTCAAAAGCTTCATTTGGGCTCTAAAAGCTACTTATTAATCTTTGTTTTTTGTTGCACTTCAAACGAAGATGAATAAGTAACTTTTCGAGGCCATAGGAAGCTTCCGAAAGAGCGCAAGTACCACGTGACAAATAGGGGCCAGTCACGTGATAAATATGGACCACTTTTCCGCGGCGCCCGTGGCCGCCAACTACGAATTTGTATAGCGCCGTAAATATAGCTCTAAAAAATATATTTTTCGTTGTAAATTCGTTTTATGACTTCCTTTTCCCAACCCGGCTGTTTAAAAAAAAAGTTTTTTTCTTTTCATGTGTCCTTTAAGCCTCGAGTGGTGCTTGATGCCACTCTTTCTCAGAGCAGCGAGGGTCCCCTCCTCCCATTCCACAGCGGGGGAGGAGGAGGTCACGGATACAGTAAACCCCGTTAACTCGAAGTCATAAAAACCGGAAAAATTTCGAGATAAGCGAAATTTCGAGATAAACAGAGTACCGAAATTTTCGAGTACCGACCGCGGATCTCGAAAATTTAGCGCTTCGAAAATCGTACCAATCACAGCTTCGTTTTGAGCAAGAAATCACTTACTAAAACGAGAAAAAATGAATTAGAAACAAGCGTCCAGCCGTCCAGCGCACGCACATATTCCTCAAAGAGCGCCGCCGTCATCCATGTGGACGGGGTTGAACGAAGGCGACGCGATAACGGCTTGGCGGCGTGGCGACTACCGCGACCACGAGATCGGGAGAGCCGATAGGACGCCACAAGCCAGCACAAGCGTAGAGAAAAAGAGAAAGAAAAGTCCCGGGAGATGGGGAGAAAGCAAAAGCAAGAAAACAAAGTCCTTGAACGCTCGTCGCGTTCTGTGCGCTCGGAACGCGTTCGCCGCGCTTCCTTCTTTTGTTTATTTTTCTCGGGCGCTTTGCTTTGCTTATTTTCTCCGGCGCTTCCTTCTTTTCTTTATTTTTCTCCCGCGCTTCATTCTTTTGTTTATTTTTCTCCGAGGACCCTCTTTCTCTGTCTTTCTTTGTTAGCGTTATTTTTAGGTCGCGGTCGCTACGTCCACGATGGAGATAAACTTTCTCCTTCGGACCTCAGTGTCCTTTCAGGAATATTTTGCTATTTTGCAGGCAAAGTTTCGAGATATCCATGCCCGTCCCGGAAACTTTTTCGAGATAAGCTGATGTCAAAATACATGTTGCCAATGGGGATTCATTTCCTGCAACGCAACAAAAGTTTCAACTTAACCGATCTTTCGAGATATCCGTGTTCGAGTTAGGGGGTTTACTGTAGTCTGCAGATTCGACAGAACCACCTCCACCCACAAAGGGAGGTACAAAACATTAGGGGTGTCGCGAACCGGCCGAGGTTCGAGTTCGACCAGGTTCGACTTCTTCGAACTTTCAGTGGAAAATTCGACGAACCTTGTATTGAGGTTCGACTCGTGTGCGCATGCGTGACAGGCTGGCCAGTTGGCTTCGGATTGGATGGTGATGGCTAAGGAATGAATTAAGGGCAGCGCTGACTGCTTATTTCAGTTAGTACAGTACACAAAATTAAGTTATTAACTTCTTCGGTGATTAGAATTGGTCTCTTTTAATTGCAATTGTTCATAAAATAAAAAAAAAACCTTTGCATAAAAAAAATTCTTTAAACCTAGACATGCTTGTATCAAGGTCTGGCCACACTGTCCACAAAGTCGAACCGGTCGATTCTGGTGGAAAGTTCGAAGGTTCGTCGAACCGGTTCGACCCAGTCGAACCCCGAAAGTTCGACCTAAAAATCCGGTTCGACAAAAGTTCGCGACACCCCTACAAAACATACCTCCGAAAGGGGGGGAGGGAAGGGATCAGAAGAAAAATCTTCCTCGGGTCACTGCCCCAACGAATGCAACTTAGCTTGTGTCCACTTGCTTACAGCTGTGAACCCCACATTTTTAACAGTATTTTAATTAAGCTGTGTGATGAGTCATTTTAGTTTCATTCAGTGGAACTGTCGGGGTCTCCTTCACAATATAGATGATGTTCACTTTTTACTTAATGAGCTACTTCCAATAGCTCTAGCATTACAAAAGACCTATTTGACGTCCACACATGCACAAGTTTTACGAAACTATCACCTCTTCCGCAAAGACTGCCCATCTTCTCATTCATCCGGTGGTGTTGCAATTGTGCAAAGTGCAGTGGCATGTGCCCAGGTCCCCCTCAACACGCCCCTCGAGGCTGTGGCAGCACGAGTTCTTGCAGACCGTCTCATTACTGTTGTTTCACTGTACCTTCCACGACACACTCCCGTACACATCCATGACCTTCAGAAGCGTTTAACTCAACTTTCACAACCTTTTTTAATCTTAGGTTATTTTTATGCTCATTGCACCATGGGGGACAGTGCACGAATTAATTCCCGCGGAGGATTTGTTGAATGGTTTTTATTATCTTCAAATTTATGTCTTTTAAATAACAGTCCCAACGTTTTTTGAGCGCTGCACACAACTCTCTTACCTGCATTGATTTATCCATTTTATTGTCATTATTGCTTCCTTGCTTTTCTTGGAATGTTTTAGAGAATCCACTTGGGAGTGACCACTTTCCAGTTGTTTTAGAGTGTGTGGTCGAGCTCCCCACGCTTCGAAAATGTATGCTGAGGGGAAACTAGACAAGGCGGACTTGGACCATTTCAGCCTAGCTGCTACACTTGATGCTTCACTATTGGCCACTCTGTAGGTTGATGAGGCTACCGCATACGTTACTCAACAGATAATCAATGCTGCTGAGCACTCTATCCCACATATCTCCGATAATTTACCAAAGATGTGCAATCCATGGTGGAACAAAGATTGTTCAACCACCCTTACAAGACAAAGTAGAGCCTGGGATGTTTTCCGTACGTACCTCAACGTAGATCTCCTCTGTGGAGGACATCCACCACGCCGTATACACAACGGGGATTTTGTTTCCAGCCCACACATTCTATGAAATTGTTTCGGTCTTGATGAAAAACAGTGGCATCATTTTCCCGAATTATGTAGATATAATGCACCTTTTCACCGGTATTTTACTAGAGTCACCCTCTTATCCCATTTGAACGTGTCCTCAGTTTTATCTCTAGCACTGGCTTTTTACACCAGCTTTACCCATGATAATGACAACCAACATCCTATTGTAACCAGAATGTAAATGAACCCAGTTTGGCACACCTTGGCCTAAGTAGCATTTTGCGCCATAAAGCCTCCAATCATCATCATCGCTTTCTACATCATCGTTTTCTTTTTCACGCGCTCTGGTCTTTGTCTGCCGCGAAACATCAATGGCGCTTCATAAAAGAAAGAACAACCCACAATGGGGGTTGTACTTTCTATTATGCCACCGCTATACCAGCGTGGTGGCACGCTGGTATTGTATGCAGATAAGGCCTCTCTGTCCAATATAGCAAAGGTATATGGATGTAGAGAAGCAGAGTTGAGGTATTTTACTTCTGGCACGGGGTGCGGCATGACGAGCTGGCCCAGCGGCATTCTGGTTGGGGTTTCACAGACGCCATGCAAGAAACCCCGGTGCGCCAAGCTGCCGAAAAGGGGGTTCGAACAGGCTGCCACATTACCCGTTGTTGCAACGTGGCACTCAGTGTCATGCTCAGCATGTCACACCCCATATGGCATTTTACCCCCGAGGGCTAACACTGGTCTAATCCAGCTCGTATTGTTGCCGACCGTTTGGGCACTCGAGGCACTCGTACCGGGTGTTTCACCCAACACTGGCAAAAACTTTGCCGCAAAAACTGTGCATCGCACAGGAGATATTGATGCCGTATTTGTCATCACCAATGGGCCTTGTTGGGTAGGTGCCTAGCATTGCAGATAATCGAGGCATTAATCGGTTTTCAATAAATAACTTTCCGATTTGTAAAATTAAACGTACGGTTCTAAGAACCTGCTATCGAAAAGCGCCGAAAATTTCCGTAAGACCAGCATCGTGCCGAAAGCATGGAGACGCATAAGAGCTGCTGCTCGGGCAACAAGGTGCAAGGTCAGCGGAGCAACAAATGCACACGATGAGGAACAGGAAAAACCATGTGGGTGCGTCAAAGTTGAATGAATCTCTGGGACCCAGGAAAACAAAGCATGCAACCCAAATCTTTCTAATATTGACCCATTTGGTGGTTTTGCCACGATGCCCAACAAGTTTCTAAATAGATTAGCGCATTTAATTTTACCAATTCAAAGTTAATTGAGCGAAGCTAATTAAAGACCTCATTAAATGCCTTGTACCTTAAAGGGGCCCTGCAACAACTTTTTGACTGGTTTTTAATTTGCACCGAACCTAAGCGCACTGAACGTAGTAACTTAATGAAACTTTTCTTTTCGCAAAATTCACTTTATTTTAAAAGTTATAGGCAAATTAGAATTACAAAAACAAGCAAAAAATAACCGCCTTCATGACGTCGTAGGTCCTGGCTTGAGTGGCCGTGAACTAGAGGAGGGATAGTGAGCTCATCGAGCGCTCACGGCTGCTGCACTCCGTGTCGACGGCTCGAGAGGGCGCCACTAAACCGTGTGTTGGATAGGCTGTATGAAGCGGGCGGCCAGAGCGGCTCGGATTGCATTTGCTGCGCGATTAAAGACTATTTCGGCATAACACTTCATTGGCCACAAACGACAGCAAACACGGGGTAAAGATCAGTACAGAACGGGAGCCACTCCGCGCTGCCATACCGCCAAATGGCCTTTCTACGCTCCGGGACCTTTCTACGCTCGCCGTTCGTCGGCGCCTCATCCCACTAGCCCTTTCTAGTATGCGCCGTTTTTTCCGCCGCTTGGTGGCGGGTATGTCGACGAGTCATTTCTTGTTTCGGTACTTTAAAACTGCATTTGTTTCTTTTTTGATCTAAAACTGAACAAAAACTACTTTCATACATAATTGAAACGGTTCGCGACACTTATATTTTGTATCCTGACTAAAAAAAAAAAAGCTTTTAGCGGCTCTGATCAGTAGTAAGGCCAGGACCTAAGACGTCCCATTTTGCGTGCTTTCGGTACCGCGGGTCGCCCTCGTCGGTAGAGGAGGTTTCCGAGTCGTCCGGTTAAAATATGACGCACTGATATTTAGTTACTCTCTCCGTGCCCGCTGGCTTGCCCGAACCCCAAGAGACGTGGAAACCGCAAAAAAGGTAGACGCTTAAATGTGATTGCAGGGCCCCTTTAATAACTAGGCCCCTAGACAATGACTGTAATATGGAACTTTTGTTTTATGGGGTTGGTGAAAAACCCGATTTAGTGAAGATGCTGATGTAGCGACGCTCGTGAAAACCCAACTTCAGTACGGAGGTTGCACTGCATAGGTCTCGGATACACCATGTGGCGTCGGTCAAACGGCGACTGCTGGAGCCATCTAACCAGATTCCAGTGGACTCCCAGCCATGCGACTTCAAGCTTCTCTTCAGTAATGATAATAATGATCCCTGGAAAAGGGGAACAAGGAGGACAAAACACATACAGAAATCTCCACATGGTCCTGGTGTCAAACCAGGGACCTCTCCATTTCCAGTGGAGCACTCTACCAACTGAGCTAACCAGGAGTTAGACGTCAGTAGAGAAACGGGTTTTAAAAGCTGCCACCATAATGATAATGCCGCCATGATGATAATGCCACCATGATGATAATGCATTAGTTGAATTATCCTCATAACCTTAAAATGCAGGCCATTCACCCTTTTTGGTGTTAGACTGGTAGCGCCTGTTAAAACTAGTTTCCTCTACTGATACCCAAGTCCTGGTTAGCTCAGTTGGTAAAGTGCTCCACTGGAAATGGAGAGGTCCATGGATTGATACCACCAGGCGGATTTTTTCAGTCGTCACCTAGCTGTGTTTAAAGATTCGTGTTTGTCCTTTGTCCCCCTTGTTCCCCTTCTCCAGGGATTATTATTGTTATTCTTGTCCAGCTCGCTTGCACCCTCGCATCAATTGCATTATCATCACTTCCCTTCAACTTTCCCGGCTTTTCATGCAACCTGCTAAGCATCTTACTAAATTAAAAATATTTTCTAGATGCCACAAATGTAAAAACGATTTGCCCCATTTTTGCAGAAAACAAGCCCAAGAAACCACAGGCCTGAAGCGGAAGGTCCTCCTAGCAAAAAGCAGCGAAACCCAATCACATGGCCTTGAAGAAGTCGTCGAGTCTCTCACAGTGTGCTGCATTGCATCTAGGTACAACTCGGCCTTGCAATCCACGTTGCACTATACACGAAATGCACTGCAACCCTGTCTACTTTCTTAACTTCTTTATTGGTGCTATTCTTTTTCCAACTGCCTCGCTTTTAGTGTAATATTTTGTTGTGCTTTAGAATCAGTCATACTCACGGTTGTTGCCAGAGTCACCAGACCTTTTCAGCAAATTTCTGGACAAGACGGGGTATGAGAAGACAGTGGGTTGAACTTGAGCTTGCATACATCGGTATGAAAGCTTACCCTATTCTTCTTGCTGCAACATTCACTCATCGTAAGCAGAAGTGAACCAGGCAATTCTGATAGCAAAATGCACGTTTTATATTGGCAGCAGGCACCTTCCCTAAGTGGTAGATTGCAGCCATCAAAGGCAGAAGCATCGAGCAAGTGCCGATGGCAGGGACACATGCAACATCTTGTGGCCGTTTGGGGGCTCTTCCACAAGAGTATGGTCATGGTTAAAAGAAACACAAACCACGGAGCTGCTACCAAGCAGAACCTGCAGCACCTAATAATGGAGGTCAAAGGAAATAAAAGGGACCAGTTCATCCTCCAATTTATGGTGCTAGGTTTGTGCTGTCCCACGATGCATCCCAGCACAAATAAGAAATGTGAAGTGGTATCGCAGTGGATTGGCTGCTCAGAATCCTGCAATGCCTTTAGCCTTTTCGCTACAAACGAAACTGCCATTGTCCCCTCATTGTCGTTGGCCACACAGTTGTCAACAGTCTTTGGTTTGTGCGCAGGAGGAAATGCGACTAAAGACCGAGACAACTATCCAACGACACAGACCGACGACAATCTTAGCAGAGCAGAACCGCCATCTTTTGCCAGGCGGCTTTGCGAGCTCCGAACGGCCAACGCTTCGTCGTTTACTCTGAACGACTTAATTTTCGCGGGCTCAAATTTTCGCGAATCGGGCCAAAGTTGAAAATTTGAAATTATTCGCGGGTTCTAATTTTCGCGAATTGAGTGTAGCTTCCGTAGCGTTCACATGTTGCCCGAAATTTTCGCGGGGCGTATTTTTCGCGAATTGTAGGAGATTCCCGAAATTTGCGAAAATCAGGTCTTTGCGAAAATTTAGTCGTTTACAGTATCTCTCGTAACCATGAGAGTACCTAGGCATGTGTGGATAGCTGAGTAGTTAGATACTGTGATTCGTGCCCGTGCTTATCACGAGAACATCAAAATGGCATTGGTGCCTTCCTTGCACTCCTCCGAAAATTGTTCAAATTCTTTGGTTGCTAGGGGCTGCTGTGGATGACATGGAAATGGAGCTCACATCGAAAGGATGATTATCTGAAACCTGAAAGCCGACCTCACTTTACTGTAAACTGTCCCGACACGAGATTACCATAAAATCCCGCAGAAGTGCACACTTCATTCAAGCGCCCACTATTGACATTTCTAGGCATGGGCGAATAGAGAATTTTGGGTCCGAATCGAATTCGAAGCAAATAGTGATTGGCCGAATAATTTCGAATCGAATAGTACAAGCCACAAATACCACAAATACCACAAGATATGTTTAAACTATAGTTTTATATTTGTCCTTAATTGGTATTAGAAGTACTGTAACTGTTAATTTCAAGTATACTAAGATTGGGAGCACAAAATGGTCGGAAGCTTTGCTCCATCTGTCCGGGAATCCAAGGCAAAGTATTCGGAAAGGCAGAATAATTCAATATTGTTGAATACTTAAATTCGATTCGAAGCGAATGCCGAATAGAACAAAATTCGATGGGCCATTCGCAATAACCAAATATTCGCCCATTCCTAAACATTTCCCAAACTTGGGAATTCTGCAAGTATATATGTTAACCGCCTGACTGGACCAGACAAGCACCCATGTCTAGATTAATCCAGTCTTCAGTGAAAATGGGGCGGGCGCTCCCCCAGCATTTTACGGTAGTAAGACGGCAAAAAGTGGGTGCATTCGGATGTGCATTGAATTTGCCAGCACAGGAGTTAAGGGGGACACTACCTGGGCCTGCCTACTTTTGAACTGCTCACTCAATCGGCGTGAAATTTGCAGGTGGTGTTTGTAGCCATATAGAAGGAGGGCATGCAAAGTTTCACCAATTTTATGAGGTACTATACCCCCAAAACGTAGCTTTGTATGGAATCTGCTCAATGAATCTATCGTTGAGAAACGGTGTTGATCACCACATATTTTTCTGGTGGAACGCATACTGGAATACTTGTTGCCGGTTACTATGAAAAGAAATTTAAAAAAATATGCATTTTTCAAATAAAAAACAAAATTATGAAAGTTTTTTTTTTTTTGCAAGTTTTGCAGATTACAATTTTTTATAATAAAGGAACATGAAATTGTAAAATCTAAGTTCATAGTAACCGGCTCTATAAAGTTTTGGCACATAATCCGCAAATATTAAGTCTCTCGGTAGTTTCATACTGAAACGATAGTTTTATTAAAGGCCGACCTACAAAACCATATTCCGCGGGAGAAGAGGTTTCCTCCTTGCTACCCAGAAAGGGAGGAAGCCCCTTCTCCTTTCCACGGAGACTAGCTTCCGGACCCGCCCTTTTCAGGGGAGGAGGAGGAAGGAGTGCGAGAGGGGAGGGAGCGAAGGTCGTTGGGGAGCACTTTCCTACCCTGCGGAAAATGGTTTCGTAAGTCGGCCTTTAAGGTGGGATTTGCTGCCAAAAGTGAAGCTGAGATAAATGCACTTGAAGTTTCAAGATGATGTTTTAAAATTTTCTTTTTGCGTCTTAAATGTCAGAAATTCTTTCCAGCAGTGTAGGGGATGTCTTCCTCAAACTTCTTCTGATATACTGACATTACTTTCAGCAATTTTCACTTGTGGATGACGAGTGCTATGCAGTGCAGCACACCTCACCAACATATAAAGAATAATTATTTTTGACATTGTTTGTCAGTGCACATTGACAGGACTTTGTGAGAGTGTTCCTTGTTATCCATACATGCCAAAACTCTGCAGTTCTGAATATGCATTTTTTTGGAAAAAAGGTGCAATTCAAGGTAGTGTCCCCCTTAAGGAAAACCACTGACCAAATGCACAATAGGTGTTGCTTTCATGGGTGATTACAATGATGACAGCATGAAATAATACACTTTATTGCTAGTGTGAAATGGACCAGTTTTACTGTTATATACTGTGGGGACCAAAGAAAGAGAATAAAGATGGCTCGGGGGCCTCTCCTTGGGCACCGATATGGAGCTGAGATGACCACTACAGACTATGACAAAAGAAACATCACACACAAGCGTGATGCTTCTTCTGTGTATGGTACAAAGATACAAACTGCTTGGAGTGACTGACAAGTAAGGGCTTTGTGAGCCATGAAAATGCCTTTGTGCACACCAAAAGGTTTAGGACCCCCATTTGAGAACCACTTACCCAAAAGGTCTGGAAGACAGCAATCGTCACTGGCCCTAGCAACTGTGCTGCCAGTTGAGCTCATTTTGTTCAGCTCTCCAACGCTGTAATGCGGCTTTGCTGGCTCCTAGCTCCCAAAAGTCTCTATACGAATAGAATTAATGCCTCTTATTGCCACGCAAATTCTAAGAAGAAAGACATGGCAGCTTGATGACTTATTGCCACACAAACTCTAAGAAAGACATGGCAGCTTGATGGCTCGGTTCCGTCTGTGGTGCCCCTGCACCGTTTTCAAGTTGCTGCCCAGGGCACACGCCACGTGTAGTGGCACAATTGGTGCTCTTCCTACTCTTGTAACTCTCATACCTGGGGCTTTGATGCCAGGAGGACGGCTGCACTACGGAGCGACGGTAAACAGAAGCTTGGAACATTGAGCCAAATACTTTACCAGCCCAGGCGAAAATCAGTCCATTTCCAGCTGGATTATGGAACTGGAAATGAGGCAGTCCAGCTGGATTCCAGCTGGAATCCAGCTGGACTGCCTCATTTCCAGTTCCATAATCCAGCTGGAAGTGGACTGATTTTCGCCTGGGAGGGAGAATACATTCCCCTCCGTTCATTCGCACGAGACAGTGCACCAACACCGCTAAATTCCCCCTAGAGGTGCGGACATCCGAGAGAGCGCACGTGCATCGTGTGACGCCGAGGGAGAGGGCTGCCGTCGGCACACCGAGATACCGGGTCCGCCGAGACAGCAGAGATGGCTGTCTCGACCGGCGCTCGAGTGATAGACGGCAGCACCCAATTCAAAGGGGAAAACCCCGGGGCTGTGGCACAAAAACAGCCGTTGGAGCTACGCAAAGCCTCTCCGTGCCAAGGCCATTGGATTTTCGGGGAGCAAGATGTATTCCCCTAGTAAAGTTTTTGATAGAGAGCGCAGCACCGTGCGAAGAACAAGAAGGGGCAGAAAAACATTTGACACGGGAGGCGGTGTAATGCAACTGCTCGTTTATTGTTAATTATTCGGTCTTGTCGTTTATTATAAATAGTGGCGGGAGAGATTACAGTGTCGGCCGGCCACGCGCCTCGTGGGTCCAAAGTACATTGCGCATCCCGTGTGCACAGCAACATGCCCTCAGCCCTCCTCCTCCTCCTCATTGTCGTTCTTTCTCTTGTTTTTCTCGCGTAAGAGAGAGAGAAAAGAGGGGGAATGAAAGGTGACTGGTGCGTCAACGCGCCATAACCGTGAGAAACAGATGCACACACACTCTGGGACCACGTGCACTAAAAGGGAGGAGGCTTTTCTTTCTCTTTCTCTCTCTGGATGAAGCCTAGTGCCTCTGCTAAGCCCCTGGGGGAGGCATCAAACGGGGAGAGGGGGAAGGAGGATGTCTGTGTATAGCAGGGAGTCGACTACCGTTCTTTTTAAACCCTTCATTATTTTCGTTTTTTTGTGTGTGGTTTTCTTTTTGTTTTGTTTTTTTATCGGAAGAGATGCAGGGATTTAGTAGCTCGGCGGAAAGCGAAACCAAAAGATGCGACATAGACTCATCTGCTTTCTTTTGGCGCTTCAGTAGATGTGGGAATGTTTTTACCATTTTTTTTTAGTTCTTGTTTTGTCATGTTTTTCTGCTTGAGATTCCCCACACGGGGCATGAGAAGGGGGTGGTTGTCGTTGTGGCGTTTGGAATGTTTGTCTGTGCTAGGCGTGCTGGCATTTATGTCTTACGTGTATCTTTTACGCATGAATGATACAAATGATTCCCGAACTAAGGATTTTCTCTCACAAAGGCAGCGTGGTTTTTGATTTGGGGACACTTGGTTGCTGTTTAGTTTAAAGTGGGTCAAGAAGGAAAGCCGGCTTCAAATACTGACAAGAAATACTACTAGTACCATGCTTTTGCACCCGACAATCGTCTTTTCTTCCCCATCTGTCGTTTTAGGGGTTCCAGAATAGCATCAAGACGTACCGTGCGCGACATCATTCATTGCAGTGAAACTTCATTGATCAAAAATTAAAAAAAGACCAGGCAAAACTGTACAGTCTGTTTGCATTAATCGTCACTCCGTTCATGTGCCTTGGAATTGGAACGAGGCAATGAAAGGAGCAACGTCGCTTACCCATACACACACACAAAAAAAAAAAAAGGTTGATGAGTGGCAATGTTGAGAAGTTTCTCGGATTCCGAAGAGCCTCAACGAGGGAAGCGTTGAGATCAAATAACCAAGAGAAAGCGACCAACTAAACTGGTACCTCAGAGTCTAAAGAGCACTATCGTACAACGCAGGAAAGGACACTTCCGGCTAGAGTCCTGACCACTTTGAACACAGCGGATACACCCTGGAAGCAACGAGAAGAGCAACGAGGAGTCCGCTCCAGCCCAGTGCTGTTCATATACACAAATGTTCTCAAATAGCCTTTCCTTCAAGGCAACCGTACGACCGAACTGTAGCGACGTCTTTTCTCAAATACCGACAAAAGTTAAGCAAAGGGAAATCGGCACGCACAAAGGGTGGCGCGTCATCGCCGCAAACTCGTATTGCGATGCAAAAGAACACTTCCCAAAACACGGCCGTGTGGCAGTTGTTGTCATCTGCGATGGAAATACCGCTTGTCATGTCTCTAACGAAACAAACCGAAACATGCTGAGAATTAAAGTGGCTGGACTGGAAGGTTCTTCAAAGTCAAACATATGAACGGAGGGCAGCCAGAGTTGGGATGCCATAAGGGTATGAGACAGATGAGATATAACGCAACAATTGGCACCGAGCAATCTTTTTTTTTTTTTTTCTGGTCGCACCTAGAACAAGATGCGCGTTGCATCGAAGGAAGCATTTGGAATGGAAGTTGGTTTCAGCACTCGCAGCAAACGCAAACGGGCGCGTAAAAGGTATACTGCCGTGACTTGCAAACAGTGGGTGTGCTCTCGTAGAAACGAATTAAACTACCGACTGCCATTGTTGCATTATTTAACTGTTTGGCAGTATAGTACTACCACTTTCCTTATTTGAGGGTGCATAAGTGACGTTAACAGCAGCAAAACTAGAGTTTTATGGTAGACGCATTGAGCAGCTTTCTGTTGGCTGTATATGGCTGGCATTGCTTGGTGCAGGATAATGGCAATAAAATTGAAAGAGGTCGTGGCGTGGGACGCTGTTCCAATTGGTAATTGTTTTGCAGGAGAAAGGAGAATAACCAAAACAATCCGAGCGACTTGGTGCCACTTATTGCCTCAAAGTTTGCGCATATTTATCCTAGTTGAGAAGGTATGTGGGAGATTAACAGTGCTCAAAGTAGGAAAAATTTACATTGCAATCTAAAAGAGTGGCATTATGTTATTGATGTCAACAAAGAAACAAAAATAATTCGTACCATTCAATCCACATTCCTTTTCCTGCACAGTGGTCGACCTCGAGCCAGCGTCAACGAGTGAGTATTAGGCGAGGCGAGGTAGTGTGGGGTGGCACCATTTGAACTGGGGACGAAAAACATTTCGGGGAACGGTCTTTAGTTCTCGGACGCCCAGGGGCGAACATATTTAATGCGCGTGTCTTGTTTTGTTAAGGCCGATTCCTCCCATGTGACTAAGAAGCAGAGATCTCCCAAAAGCAAAGGAACGAGCGAAGATGACGGAAGGTAACACTCTGCTCGATGGCGGGTAGCAACGGCTGCGGTAGCGCAGATGATGCGGAACGACACTCGAAGCACAAAAAAGCCTGGCTGCTACGCCTCTCTGGCTGGCACACACCCGTAGATGCCGATAGGTTACGGGCAGTCTGGACCTAAATTAGAAAATCAAAACTACGGCCTTTCGAGGTGGCTCCGAGGCAGCTATATGAGAGCAGTGCTAGGCAATAAGTACTCTACGCAAAAGAATGTGTCTCTGTGACCCTGAGGAAGTATATAATGAGAACTATGTAAGAGGGAACAACTTGGAGTCAAATAAATAGGCTTGCCTTTTGGGGCAAAAAATTAACAAACAATGGAAACAAATGCTACTAGAAGTCAACAATCGACAGGCTTTCGCGCTCGGTGCCCCACAGACGGAACGAAAGGGCCTTCTCTTCAACGGAACACACACTCGTTGGGAAATGGCGTCGCTTAAAAAATGCTTTTGCCACTCAACAGTCAAGCAAAAACTCTGTACGAGCAGCCTACGATAACAGAGACCGGCACGGGACAGCTTCAAAATGACTAGACCCGTTATGCCGCCGAGCTAGCCGCGATAACAACGCGACAGCGAGATCATCGGAAACTGGCGCACACAAAACGGCTTGATTCCCTAGCTTGCAGCAAGGTTCAACTCGCACTTCTTGTTTTTGAATGCCGGCGCCTGCAGCCACAGAAGCTCTTGCGTAGCCCCAGCACCCGTTTTCCTTCCCGTTTGTAGCCCATGCGCCTACCAGGAGGTTGTAGGTTGCTCTTCCAAGGGGAGGGAGGTGGGTTGCCTGATTTCGGGCGCTTGCTGAAGGTACCGTGGCGGGGGCCAAACGAGGAATGCTCGGCGGCACGCCTGCCGAGCCGGGAGGGGCCAACGAAAGAGAGTGGACGAGGTCGCGAGCAGAGAGCGGACGACGCCAAGCTGCCGGCCACGGGACCAACTACACGTACACAGTCTCACAAAGCTACACAGAGAGATTCAACCACGTGACTGCTACACAACCGATGTATAAAAAATGTTGAGCAATGATGGCTATTTTCTTACGTCTCCGTCGACGGCTCCCCCGGCGCGACTGGCCATCCTCTCGACGGAGACTTCGGCGCGTCGGAGGGCGCCTCCGGTCTGCGAGGGGAGGAGACTCTTTCCCCGCATCGAGCGAGAGAGAGAGGGGACCCCGGGGTCACCGGCGTCGTTGTGCGAAAGCCTCAAATGTCGCCTCTGCCGCAACGCCCGCCGCCGGCTACCCGAGTGTCGGAAGTGCGCTGTCTCTTCGAGGGGCCACGCAGCGTCGACTAGACGAGTGACCTCCTCCGCCGAAGCTCGTTTCGTGCGCAATTTGGTGTTGCTAAATTTACGTCTCTCCTTTTTTTTTTCTTTTTTTTTTATTTCTAGATAAAAGCATAACGAAACCTACTGCATTTCCAGTCACCGCGAGCTAGGTTGATAAACGTACGACATAGCGTGCAGTGCCGGCACATGCGGCGACGCACTGCGCTCGTGGCACATCCTCGGCGCGACGACGTCGCGCGTTCCATGTGGTAATGGCAGTGTAATGCGTCGACGGCTTCATGCCCGTTGCACGGCGCTCGTTATCGTCTGCAGCGCGTTTTCTTTCTTCCGTAAGACAAACTCAAAACCGGGTTTACATCCGAGAGACGTCGGGCGCCAATGTGATTCTCTCCGTGCCGTGTTGGGGCATCGCCTTGCGTTTCGGCGAAGCTTCGCACGCGCCCCCGGGCATTCGTATGCGCGGAACAATAGCGCCAGAGTTGGCTCATCCGCTAGCTCGAAACCAATGCCTGGTGCAGGAAGGAAACCAGAGACAACTGAAATTAACCGGTATCTCGTCCTAAGCGTGGGGGAATGCAAAGCGGCAATGTGTACCCGGCAATCCTCGGAATGTGCAAGACTCCGCACTGTCGTGGAGTGCACCGAACAGCCGGAGACAAACTAACGCGTCCGCCTCTGTCGTCTCGCATACGCGAGGGCTCGAACAAAGCCCACATCAGAAAATGTCTCCAACGGACACGATTCCTCTCTATTTGGCCAGTACTTGCGCGGCAACTCGACGTTTTGTTACGTCAACTTCAACTGTACAAAATTATTGTTAGCAAACGACGTCCCCCTGCCCCCCACCTCGGAGAACGTGGAGTAAACGTCTTTCTGCCGAGGGCTGCGGCCTTCAACGTGGGACCACTATCGGCCGCGTGCGAGGGCCGCGGCCAGACTGCCTGACGCAACGAGCCTACAAAGCATGTGCCGATGCAATCTCAACAGCCGGAACGTTCCTCGTTGGTGGGGGTGCCTCGACGTCTCGAGTCACTACGGTACAGTCGCCCGCCCTCGTGAGCGTGGGTTATATATATATATGTATATATTTATAAATCCTATAAAAAAGCAGGAAAGAAAAACCTTACGGCCATAGAAGGTCGCCGAACGAGCGGCGCCCCGCTGCCTTCCCTCAGCCGTCGAGCCACATCTTATGTATACTATGTACAATTCGTCGCAATTTCTCTATATGTCGGAATCGCAAGCCACACGCGGCACGGGCAACTCTCGTCCCATCGCCCGACCGAACGGCAAACGTCTGGCAGCTTATGAGCCAACTCCTGCCGGCTCGAGGTTCGTGGAGCGAGATGGTCTGTGCCGTTTGCGGGAGCAGCTTTCTCGCGGTGCCAGCACTGCCACGTCTCGTGATCGACTGGCGCGTTGTTCCCCCTCCCAACGTTCTGTGCTTTGAAGTCCTGCGCCTGTCGCAGAAGACGAGATGCATCTTTGGTCGAGGTCTAGGCATACTCTCGGAACAGAGTTCTCTTTCCGGAGCCTCGGAACCCATTTGCCTTTTCTTCTTTCGAAGGTGCACTAAATTTGCGGAGGCATAGAAAAACGGAAACCCAACGCGGCGTAGAACTTGCCCGCGACGTTCGAGGGCTGCCACTTCGAGCGTTTGGTGGTTCGTCGGCTTCTCCTCTTGAGTGTGAGCACCGTGGGGGGTTCTTTGGGACTTGCACAGATATAGAGACCCCCAATCTTTCTCGTCCCTGATGTAATGTTTCTAATTTTTTGTTTTCCTTTCGCCACTTCTGTCTCGCCTACGTGGCTGCACGCCCAAATGGTTAATCACCGAAGAGCAAGGTTTGTGCACCAGTTCTATAATTACTTTCGGAAAAACCCCGAGGGAAACGGTCCAGCAGTCGGAGCCAACTTGGCGAGCGATTTGAAAAGAATCCGCGGGGAAACTTAAGAGCCTCCCACCTTTCTCGCGAGAAGCGGAAGCTTCGACGGCCTCCTGCTGCACCCGAACGACCATCTGAGTACCAGCACCTGTTTCTTTGCTGCACGCTAACACGCCCCTAATTCCCCCCCCCCTTTTTTTTTTTTTATCGAACCAAGATGAAATTGTCAATGTATGTGACGAAACAACGCTGAGCCGCACCGAAAGCTCGCGCCCTCGCTCCGTCGCGCGACAACTCGCCACCGCAGCCAATGCGGTGGCTCGTCCCCGGCCCCGAAGCGAGGGCGCGCACACGCACTTTGCACACCGATTTCGCGCCTTGGTCCGCGACGCCGCATCGGTCCCACTGAAGCTTGCGCCGCCGCTCACGTGTACTTGGAGACCGCGTCGCACCTCGCCTCCTCTGGTAGCACGTGGAAGAGGACCGAGATCAGGAGGCGCCGGATGGCCGAGAGCTCGCCCTTGATCTCTTGCAGCTCCCGGCTCTGGCTGCGTCCCAGTGCGGCCAGGCAACCCTCGAGGCCAGCGAGCCGCGAGGCCACCGTGCCGAGGGTGGTGGTGGCAGGTGGCAGCGCGTGCTCGCCGCCTCGGTGCTCAGCCGCGCGGGGCAGCGTGTGCGCCCCCGGTCCCCCCGCCGGCGCCGCCACGGGAGTGTGGGGCGGGGCCTCCTTGCCACGCTGCGCGTCCGACTTCTTGAAGAACTCCTCGTGGAAACCCCCAGCCGCCCGAGGTCTCCGTCCAGCTCCTCGAAGTTGCGGCCGACCAGCAGCTCCGAGCCAGAGAGGCCGCCCCCGGACAGCAGGCTCGACAGGTCGAGCAGGTCGCTTGCCGGGGGCGGGTCCGAGCGGCCGGCCTCGTGGAAGTGCAGCAGGCTGGTCAGGTCTTCGACGAGGGGCGGGGCCTCGTGGTGGTGCGGGTGGCCACCTCGGCCCCCGCCAGGTGGCTCTCGCTGGTGGCCGACGAGGACGGGCGGGGCGCGGCGGCCGACGACTGCAGGTGGCTTTTAAGGTCGCCCAGCAGACCCCGGGGCCAGGTCATGGTGGCCGAGGGGTCGCCGCACCGCCCCAGCTCTGCCACGTGCAGCATGTGGCTCGAGCTAGCCGCGGAGGCCGCGCCCCCGTGCGCGGCCGCCACTCCGCCGCCTGTCTTGCCGTACCTGCAGGAGGGTAAGATGCCACACCGTGGGCATCCCTTGCACAGCACCACGGTTTGTACGGTCGGCTCTAAAGGCTGGTTCACACGGTTGTGTCTGAGCGCAAACAACTGCATTACGAACACTCGTGACTGCTTATGGCGAGGCGGTTGCTATGGCAGCCAAGATCAGACAATGCATCGTAGTGGAACGAAAGGAGTTGTAATGCAGTCGGTTACGTTCAAACGTACCCGTCTGTACCGGTTTTAGCGAGCCAACATTTTGCTAAGAGCCTCAGCTTCTATGGAGGCTAGGTCAAGAGGACGCGCCCCGCCCGTCCTCTTGACGAAATGTTGCTTTGAGGCCTCCAAAAGGTTCCCTTTCTAAGTTTTGTACTTCCACCGTTGACCATGTTCATGTTTCATTTGGTCTTTTATGATCTGTGGCATCTAGACATTAGTTCGACCATTTGTTGAAACAATTTTTCCTAAGTGAAATGTAGTCTCCCATCCATCCAACACTTGCTAAACTGAAGCTGCATAGCTGGATGGCTGTGGAACGAATGTCAATTTGTGCCGTGTAATTTTCACTCGATTAATCAAATGCCTATCTACCGAATGATTCAAGGGGAGGCCAGGCTCTTTAAATTAACCGCAAACTTCGGTTTCTTAACCTATCGCGCTACGATTTTGTGCAGCGTTGCCCACAGATGGTGCATTTTTTTGTAAAATTTGCAAAGAGCGAACTTACCTGAGGAAAAAGTAAAGAAAGAATAAGGCTTAGCTCCTATGGAAACGCAGCGACGCCACCGGTCTTCAAACAACATGGCACCGTTTCGCACGGGAGACAAGAGATGGCGCAAGCGGTCGCGACGCCAACTGCTGCCAACGAACGAGCATACGACGCCGAGAGCCAGCGTCTTTAGCAGACAAACAGCTGCAGCTCCTTGTTACCGCGCCTGTTTTTGTTTCTGCGACTGTCGCCGCCTGCGGAACGCATGTCGCTTTTGTGTCTAAAAGATTGTCTGCTAAAGACGCTGGCTCTCGGCGCCGTATGCTCGTTCGTTGGCGGCGTTTGTTGCACCATCTCTTGTCTCCCGTGCGAAACGGCGCCGTGTTGTTTGAAGACCGGTGGCGTCGCTGCGTTTCCATAGAAGCTAAGCCTTTTTCTTTCTTTACTTTTCCTCAAATAAGTTCGCTCTTTGCAAATTTTACAAAAAAAATGCACTATCTGTGGGCAACGCCGCACAAGGTCGTAGCGCGATAGGTTAAGAAACCGAATTTTGCGGTCGATTTAAAGAGCCTGGCCTCCCTTGAATCACCCAGTAGATGCTTTGGGCACAACACAAAAGTGTACATATAAACAAGATGTCACTTTAAAACTTGTTTTCTGGCACACCGTAAAGTTCCGAAAGAATGCCTGCCGCTGAGAGATCGCTCATTTCGTTTTTCTGGCTAAATATCTGTGACATAAAAATTTCGAAACATTGCCCACCATGCGAAGTCCGACGAGAATCGCATCAAGTGCGCTATTTGCTGTACCGGCACGTCTGACAGGCGAGTTCATAGCGGGTTCCCACGTTTTTGTCCGCGATCTGTGTGCGCAATATCAGCTCTCGTAAAACGCTAGTTGTTCCCATGTGTATGTTGCACCGTGAAATGCAAATCTGCTGTGTCTGCAATCTGCGGTATCCGTTCCCGTGACATAAGGTCTGTACCGGATTCCCGCTTTTTTTTCCACGATCTGCGCGTGCAATCTCAATTCCATGCGAGTTGGTCGCGCGCATATATTGCATCATGAAGTATGATTCTGCCGCGTTCGCGATCTGCGGTATTTGTTCCTGTAACATACACGACTTTGTAGTGGGTTCCTGAGTTCTTGTCCATGATATGCGCACGCGATATCGGTTCCCGTGACAGGCAAGCTTGTAGCAGGTTCCCAAGTGTTTATTGCACCATAAAACTTGAATCTGGTGTGTCCGCGATTTGCGGCATTCGTTCCCATGAGATGCGAGTTTTCAGCGGATTTCCGCAGGCCCTTTGCAGCGTGAAATCTGCTGCGCCCACAACCTGCAGTATCCTTTCCCATGACACAGGAGTTTGTAGCAAATTCTCACGTGTTTATCGCATAGTGAAACGCGATTTTGCGGTATCCACGATCTGCGGTGTCAGTCCCTGCGTCACGTGGTTTGTAGCCGGTGCCAGGGTGTTTATCATTAATTTTTTTATTAAGTTTGATTAAGATAAATGCTGTTTTTCACCATTGATCTCTTCATTTTGGGTGGGCGTTCTTTCGGAACTTTACGGTATATGTTGTTGTTAACCAGACTCAAAACCTCTCAAAAATAAAAAAATATCTACTATGCCAAATGCCTTGATAAGAAACAGACACAGCTTTCAGAAACATTCATTGTGGCTGTTGTCCACACACATTAATCACAATGCTATTTCTGATTTCAGACATTCCTGCATGCTCACATCTAATAAATGTGACTATAGTACCCTACAATAAGGGGCCTTATGTATTTATTTATGCTCATTTATTGATGCCTATGTGGTGTCTGAAATTCCTTGATTTCCAAATGAACTTAAGAAAACGCCCCAAACAATGCTCTGTGCTGATATTCCTTGTGAATTTGAATTTATCAGAAGGGCTGACTTTTCAATAAGACAGTGGCCAAAAAAAAGTACTATGAATGCTTGTGGTGCCATAAGTAGTATCCTGAATAATGTGTTATCCATTGCACATGGATACATTACATCAATACATAAAATTGAAAGAATAAAACACGGAGGACAAGCACAGGACAATCACTTTCTTTCATTTAGCAACAACCTTTATTTTGGACTAAGATAGGTTGATAAGGGGAAGGCTAACTGGGAGATGGAAAGGGTGATATGGGGGACAGATAGGAAAGCTGGGAGATAGAAAGGTGATAAAGCACGGGCAGAGCTACCTTGATGGCGTGCATTTACGGGGAGTTGCATTTTTCAAGTTCAGGCCTGATGAATTCTAATTCCCATCTTGATAAGGTTACTGAGGCCGATGAAACATTGTTTTCTGCCTTTTGGATGAGAAAGGATTCGATGATTTCACGTCCGTGGCGATTGCGGTGTCCCCCTCTTGTCTTGGTTCCTGCGAAGTCAGGCGCGCATCCAATGCACTCGTTCGCGTGAACCGCGATCGGATGAATGGGGTTGTCGGTTCTTGAAGTAGCTTCGTTTCCGTGCTCTCTTAAGCGGTCATTGATACATCGGCCGGTTTGTCCTATGCACTCGGCTCCGCATTTGAGGGGGATCGAGTAAACTTTTTCTGTGCAGCAAGTCCGGAAAAGGGTGGCGTGCTTTTTTCGCAAGCCGGCTTGGCTTCTTGTCGGTTGATCATGTTGCACATGCTTGCCAATTTGAATCTACTGGAAAAGACAACTTTAGTGTCATAGCGTGATGCAATGGAACGGATACGATGGGACGCATTATGAATGTATGGTATGCTGGCTATCCTTCGACTGAAAGGCGGTTTTCTAGTTGGCTTTGGGTTAATAAGTTGGTGGAAAACAGACACGAGGCGTTCCACCGGATATCCGAAACTCGGGAGTCGTCGAGTTTGGCTCTTTGGCTCTTTATGCTATCTGTTGCCGGATGTTGACAAGATTTCGTTTTAGCTGATGTGATTAACGTTTTGATGATACCGATCTTGACAGTCTTTGAATGAGCACTCTCAAAAGGGAGCACCGGCTTTTCTGAACGCCGACTGAACGCCCAGCAAATGCCTTCGTTGGTTTTTTTCAATCGTAGATCCAGAAACTGTAGCCCTTCCGAGGATGGATCTTCCTTTTTGAATTTTAGTGTGCCTCCTGCGCTTTCGAACGAGGCCACGATCACCTCGACTTTACTGGATACGGGGTGAATAATCAGGTAGTCATCCACGTAGCGGACTACAGTGCATTCCGGGCTAGTATTCTTGAGCTTTACCTGTATGGTTCTATCGACATAGGACAGGTAGATTTCACTTAATATGGGTGCAAGGCAAGACCCTATACACACCCCGGATTTCTGTATTCAGATTTTTCCTTCGTGCTCGATCATTGTTGATTTTAGGTACAGTTGCAGAAGCTCGAGGAAGCCGGAAAGTGACACTACGGATGAGTTTTGGAAGCTACAGATTCCGTGTTCGGTGATGGCCTCTTCTACGGATTCGAGCAGAGTTGGAATGTCCACGTTATAGTACATATCTTCTATGTCTAGGGAAAAGAAGTCTAAGTTAGGAGCACCAGTATGAACCGGTTCTAAGGCGTTGATAAGCTCCTGAGAGTTTTTGATTCGATAAGGTTGTGAGGGATGTACGTCGGAAAGGTGTTTCTGGAGAAACGTGGCGAGGTGCTTCTGCCAGCATCCTCTCTCAGATACTATTGTGCGGAGGGGGACGTTCGGCTTGTGCGTTTTAGCGGCGAGAATACTTGCAGATACTGGTTGGCTGGAGCAGTTACCAAATTTTTCATTTTCGGTAGGTTTAGCAGAACGCATAGTTCTTTCAGTTTGCTGCGGAGGGATCCTGAAGGCCTCTTCTTAATCGCTGTAAAGTTCTTTTCGACTGCGGCTTTGGCTTTCGTTTCATACATTTCGTCATCAATTACTACGAAACCTCCTGTTTTATCCACCTGGAGGAGCTTGAGGTTTTTTTCTCGAATTTCCGTTACTGCAGACCGAATGTTGACACTTGCCTTTGGCCGGGGGCTGTATGGTAGCAGACTGAACGGGTCGCTGCCCCTACGAATTCCTGTCGTTCTTGTTCCCCTTATCAACCTATCTTAGTCTCTCGTTCAGGGTGCAATGTCTCTGCCCAAAATAAGGGTTGTTGCTAAATGAAAGAAAGTGATTGTCCTATGCTTGTCCTCCGTGTTTTATTCTTTCAATTTTATGTATTCATGTTCAACCCGCTCGCCTTCACCAGACATTACATCAAGCTGGGATTTCCTTGCATCTGGGATATGCTGCCTAGGGTTGTGCGAATATTCGAAATTTCGAATAGTAGTTTCGAATAATTCATTATTCGATATTCGCTTCGAGAAGAACTGCACTATTCGTGTTTTCCGAAGTGTTGATTGCGTCGGGTTATCCCCGTTGAGCGCGCTTCTCCCCGAGCACCGGTGCACTGCGGAGAAGCAATACCCGCGGAAGCGAGCTCCGCGTGTGTTGCTTCTCTGCATTACATCGGTGCTCGGGGAGAAGCGCACTCAACGGGGTAACCCACCGCGATAAACACTTTGAAAAGTATGAATATCGCAATTGCGTGCTTGGAAGAAAAGCATACATTTAAAGCGGGATGGTGCACGCGTGCCGGCTGTATATGAAAATAAACAGAAACTTCGTGAATGTGTATGTCTACATTGTAGTAAAAGTTTCAAAATTAAACTGACTTATGCAAGAGTATACTATCTTAGTCGGAGATGTCCTTAAAACCTGCATTCATCATGCGCGATTCTTTCTCTTTTAACTCGAGATTAAAGAAGGAATATTTTTTAAAGCGAGATTCGTGAATTCGCCCAATTGGATTTCTGCAAAAAACATTGATTTTGGAAAAAGACATAATTACATCCACCGACATCCAGAGAGTGTTTCCAGAAAGTTTCATTAGTTTACACTGCATGGTTAATTTTTTATAAATTATTTTCTGACCACCGAAGCTAAAGAAAAGGTAGGGTTTGGAGCACTTTGAACACATTTTTCTCCGTTTCACTTTTTGGTATAAATTCCATTTTAGTCAACCTATCGTTCGATAATGGCAATACAGGGAAGGCTCGTTCTTCACTTTTCATGACTGAAATTTAATAAGGAATGCGGCTATGGAATTTATTTTGTCACTTTACGGATGTATTTTATAAAAAAATGTTGACATTTTGTCGAAGACACAGAAGATAAAAAAGTTGACCAATTTTGCAGAAGAGAAAAGTTATAGAAATAAATGACTTTTTACAAAAACCTTTTTATAGCCGCACCCTCTAGGCATTCTGCTGCATATCTAGCGAATAAAAATCTTGAATATTGTGATAGTTTTCCGACGATAGATTAAATAAACAATGTAGGCGTGTTTCTGATAAAAGCTGCTCTAATTTCCTTCCTACTTAACCGACAGACCTGAAATTTTGTTATGCACCCTCTTGCATGACCACCAGTCCACCCCGTAGATTTAATTAATTTTAAGCCAAGGGTTCAAAAGTTGACCTTCCCAGGGGTGTATCCCCTTATGTCAAATCTGCCATTTGCTTGCCATCCCAAGACATTAGACCTTCTGAGGTCACAATTCATAAATATAGATAGATTAAACTTAGCTTATAAATGAACAAGTGGAACAACCTTCAGAGGTTTAGCTGGGTTTTCGTCTAAGCATTATGCTATGGTAGTGAAAGGCGTGGAAAAACTATTCGGTATTCGAATCGAAAATATTCGGCCAAAATCACTATTCACTTCGAATTCGCTTCGAACTCAAAATCCACATTCGCACAAGACTAATGCTGCCCCATCTCATCGCAGTTTATAGCACCTGTCTTCAGAAAACCCAAGATTGGGGACTATAATAACAAATGGGGTCAAGAGAACTTTGTTGCGTCCTCCCTATGTGTTTCCCAGTCTCGGTTTTCTTTCAAGATAATGGTCACACGCCTACTTGTTTGTTGCTTAGATATGCCAGTGCAGCAAACTGTTCCAGCAATATCTGATGAGAATTGATGCTTTTTCGCTCTCGCATTATTCATCTCGTGCAACAGGAAATTTAATGCCATAGAAATGACCCAAATAAGTCTCTACTTAGAGAAACAAGCTTAAAAAAACACCCTTTGCATTTCCCTGCAAAACTCGAGAAACTAGCTTGTTTTGGCCTGTCTGGGTCTTCCGTTGAGAGGCATGGTATGGCATTTTGCCTTACTACCAACAGAGAATGAGTTAAACTTTTGTATTCTTAGTAAATAATCTAGAGGTGGGTACGATACACTCTTCGAAGGCACTGAGTGCACAGAGTTCACCCACAGCCAATGCCCACATTCAAGCACTGGTTCGTAACCCCGCGCTGGCTGAGGACCACCAATTTGCGACGTCAAACATATAATGAGGCGACATGCCATGCAGGGACAATGCAACGACGAAGGAGGGTTGCTTACAACGACAAATGCCTGCAACAATGATGTCTCTCGCTTACAGCCTGACATTTAGGCCTTGTCACAGGTGAAACCGGAGGGATGGTGGGAATAAAAGAATCCTGGGAGGCACGTTTTGTCGGTTTGTGACTCCACAATATCTAAGAAGCTCATGCGTGATGACGTGTTCATGCTCAGTCGTACAATCGCGGACAAAACAAACTAGGATGTGCCCACAGATTCACGTCACTGGTCGGTACCACACAGTGGTACAAGGAGAAACCATTTTTTTGTCTGAGAAACCTTTTTAACACAAAGTCAACGCACAAAGTGCATCCTTGTGTTTCAATTTATTTGGTTCACGACTGTACGAAAACCGAACAAGGTTCCACTGTTATGCCCGAGTCCCGCTAGAGCAACCAGCAGAAATGACCGACACCGACGAGCCTCCAACACGTGCAGCATGCACATGATGGGGTACTGATCTCGGAGGTGTCGCACTATGCTCAAGAGGATCGCGTTGCTGTCAAGGAGGTCCCCTGGAGATTTGCTTTTGGTACTTTGTTGTGGGGACTCGTTTCCTTTCGCGAGTGTAGAACAGAGACCTTTACTTTTTGACAAACAAATAAATGTTTGACAAAACGCTGGTCGCTTATTGTTACTGATTAGCAGATGAATTTGAATGCATTATCTTCTTTTCCCGTGTTTTGGGCATTCTAGCAGATTTAGAAGCGCTCAAAGAAGTTTGGGAAATAAACTTTTACTCTGGATTGACCCAATCCTGAAGAAACTGTAATTCACGTTGAAATGAAATAACAAAGCAACCCAAATTCCAAATGCTAAGAAAGCAGCTATACAAAATCAAAACCATGAATGTAGTACACTGAAATGTTTATTGCAGTACACTTAAATGTTTATTGTTTCAGGCAACTCAAAAGAAACAAACTGCATCCCATTCCCCGAGTCCTTTAAGGCATTGGGTATTTTCTGCCACAACCGTTTTGGGAAAAAGACCGCAATCCCCACAAACAAATACCCACAACAAGTCCCCGGGGGACTTCCCGACTTTCCTCCTCACCCCTAGATCCCCCTTTCTACTTCTATCCTCCTCTCTCTCCCTCTAATCATCCTCTCTCCTGCTTTCCTCCTCCTTCTCGAGTGTAGTGCAACGCCTCTGAGATCAGCACCCACGATGGCACCCTTGGCAGGCTTGCAGTCACTCGGTGCTCGCAAAGTAAGCACGCGTGACTGCAAGCCTGTCAAAAGATAGCTTTGTGTACATGCTGCACTTGCTTGAGGCTTCTCGGTGATGGTTGTTTTCACTTGCTGCTCTACTGGAACTCGGGCATTACTATCGTTTATTCCAACGACCACAAAGTCTGAACAACTTACCTTCGGAAAACTCAACATTTTTTTGGCTCAGGTGTAGTGCAAAAAAAAAAGCATACGCAAGCAAGGGCCGACTTCCAAGCGTCGTGAAGTAGGCTCCTCGATTCAAATATTCTGCGGGTTGTCCGACAATAACACGAACTTCGTTGCCGCATGCAACTTCCGACGCCACACACCAGGCGTGTTTGCAGAAGCGTGCAGACAAGCACAACCACCCGTGGATCGATTCTCGGCCGGCACGACACAAGACGAACGGGAAGAAACGACATCAAGTGTGCAGCGCTCTCGAGCGGTGGTTGAAGCTCTCTACCTTTCTGCCGCCAGATTGTCACGCCTGTAAGAATCCCTGCGCCTGCAGAGAAATCCAACAGAGGGGGGCTCGGCAAACACGCCGGATCTGGCCGGCCCGGAAACGTGGCCAGAGGGAGAGGGCAACCTAACCCTCTGGTCTACGATTTCTTCTTGCTAAAAATGTAAAGCTTAAGGCATTCAAGGATATAGGGGAATGTATGTCATCAATGTGTTTGATACACATGTCAGTGAGGTAACGTTACTAGGACACCACCATAAAAACTCGTCTGTTGTTATAACTTTGGTGGTACAGAAAGCTTCGAAGCACATGTCCGATTGAAAGGGCAGAGGTTCGCAGACTTGAAAAGTTAATTGCAGATGACGGGGTGATGACCTCGTGTCACTTTCCCAACAAAACATTTCACTCCGATGAAAAGCTGTTTATGGCAATGACACATAAGGTGAGTCAATTTTTCAGTGGATAACTGGAGCCAAACTGACTGCTGTGGGCCTGCTGATTTGTTTGTTTCAATAACCCAGAAGGTGCCTCATTATTCCAGGGGAGCCTGAGAAAGTACACGTAACACGAGGGTCATGTCAGCATCCTGCTACTAGCTGAATGTTGTACTTGTATGGTGTCTGCTCTCTCGGTTCTCTCGTTATAGCCCGGTGAAGTCCGACACTGCTTATGCATGCTGGTCATACCAAGCAATAGATGCAGCCAAAGTCGGTTTCTGTTTGTGACCATGTCTAAAGCGAGAAAGATATTAGGGGCGAAGCTCCTTAGGGTCTAGCCTTGTCCATCTGTCCGGCGTCCGTGCTCACATCGATTGCACTGCCTCCGGGATTGACCCACTAGTAAAAAAAATTGTATGCCCGCACGGGGGTTTGAACTCAGGACTGCTTGCTTACAAGGCAGACGTCTTAACCACTACGCTACACTCCAACGTTGCATGTAGCCGCTTAACGTCTATACGGGAGAGGGCGCTGCGGTCGAATGCTCAACCGCACGTATAACCACGATCCATACCACACATTCTCTTTCTGACATGGACCGTTGACTTAAGCGGTGGAGATGCGTTCCCACGGCTTCTAGCGGATCCAAGCTGATCCGCTAGAAGAACCACTGGCTCTGCATTTTACCGACCATAAAGCAGCAATAATGAAGTCGAAATGCAACCCGGAACTCAGCACTACCCATGAGCAATAAAAAAATCAGCACCATCAGCACTACCTATGAACAATAAAATCAGTATCATCAGCACCACCAGAGCTTCACCCCAATCAACATCATTCACCACGTGGAGATGCGGTGTCTTTTTTATCTAACCTTTCAAGGAAATAAGGGTGTAGAGCCATATATTAGTACTTCCCAAAGCAAAATCACCATTGCTGTTGCAACCGTTTATAACGAAGTCGGTTATAACGAAATCCCATTCCTGTTTGCACTTTTTCAATGTATTTGTGTCTGTTTTTAGCGAAGGAAATTGAGCGGCTCCCACGGATATAGCAAAAACAAATTTTGTGACAATTGAAAAAATAAAATACTGTATTTACATGATTGTAAGTCTATTGTAAGTTATAAGCCGCATCGCACGCGGAGAAGTCGTTGTGGCGTGCCGATAGCAGCGTTCAGAACACTATCAATAACATACCGACAGAGATCACGGAGAGAGCCTAGATTTAAGAGAGGGAGCAACCCCAACCATAGAGAGCATTTGCAATTTAATGGCAGACGCCTCCCGGGCAGATTGCCGCAAGTGGGCCTGGCATTTGGTAGTCTCGTGGCCAGCGTGGCGAGGAAACAGCCGGACAGTTGGACACGTTTGCAGTCGGTGCACGCTTTCGACTCCTTGCAGGCTGCAGCTCATTTTGCAAACGCGGCCCACAAACCACGTGACCTCGATCGAGCTGTTGCCCTCTCTTAAATTAAGTCTCTCTATACCGACGAAACATGAATTTGAACCCTTGAGCTTGAACTCGGTGCAGTGTGCGCTTCTTTGTTTGCTTCGTGTTCCGTGTCGGCATCGCTAGCCGGTGTAGTCGCTTCTCCACGAAAGTCTAGCTTCGCTCAAGCACCGATTCGGCAACTCACTGCCACTCAACGTTGGCGAGTCTTGGCACCGCCGGCACCTCGACAGAAAAGGTGAAGGCAATCCCCTTGAAAAAAAAAAAAGCGTCCCACCATCTTAGACAAAGTGTGCATAAACGTAAGGACTGTCATCGTCCTCTGCGGCGGCCACCGCAGCTGTCAACAGGGTCCGTACGTAGCTCGGAGGATTTTCTTTCGATTGGAGCTTCTCACAGCTGGCGAGAAGCGGCTCCGATCTAGCAGAGAGCGCATGCGGAGAAGCCTCAGCCGCTTTCTGCATGCACGATAAACATATGTGCTCGTAACAACTCACTTTTTTTTTTTTTTTTGCGCATTATTTTTATGGAGTTAAGATACAACGAAGCAGCGGATGTAGCGAAGTGATTTCCGATTCCTGTTGACTTCGTTATGACCGGTCTTGACAGCAACCCGAAATTTTTGGGATAGTGTGGATTTGCCTTTTACGTAGTGGCCTGTACTACTAACAGTGTCCCATCCTGTTTTGAGTGTTGTGAAAGTATTTGTTCGTTCAATGTTTCTAATAATACAGTCGAACCCAGATTATATTGAATTCAAAGGGGATCGTAAAATTGTTTGATATATCGATAATTTGATATACAAAAATATGTTAACTTAAGCTCCAGTTGAAATTTCTGCGCATCTCTGCTAATACCGAAGGCCGCGACAAACGGGACCTTACCAAATAGAGCCTCACAAACACTGCTGCGTTTACGTGACGGTGTTTGCGATCGTTTACGCTGGGCCACAACCTCCACACAGCGTCAACAACAAATCACGAAAATAATTTAAAAAATTTTAAAAACTGAAAAAGTGAGTTGCATAAATAAAGAATAAAGTTCAGCAACAAAAATGAAACCTCACTAAATTCAAACCGCAAAAAAAAGAAAGGAAAAAAAATGCACAAAGCAAAAACGGCGAAAGAAAAAGGTGAACAAAGGCGTTCAAAGTGTGATTGCTCAACCGTTGTTGTCAACAGACTCGACTTCACAAAGACCTTTATTTTTTTGCTTATTTTCTTGGAGGGTTAAGGAGTTGCGCAGTGACAGCGGTGTGACAGCAATGTTCGGGGAAAGAGTGCACGCTACCGTTCCAACAGCTGGCACTCCCTGCCCTCCCACCAGCGCACGTTGCCCTTCCCCTTGCTTTTGCCATCCCCCACTTTTTTTTTTATTTATTATTATTATTTTTTTTTTTTACAACTGCCAGCCCCGCAACCCGAGCTATGTGCTCGCAGCCGGTGCAATCCGACCAAGGGAGCCGCGGGAGAAGCGAACCTTCCGTGCTTCGTTCGCTATATCGAGTGTCCCTGCCATGGGAGTTCGATACAGAAAACAATGTTCCTATACAATTACATGCGATTTTCAAGGGGATGTTTGGACTGTTCGATATCAACAATAATTTGAAATACCCGGGTGTGATATAAACGGGCTCGACTGTAACATCAGCTTTCACTTGAGCGCACTTGTTATATAGAATTACGCATAAAACGGATACTGTGCAACGTATGGCGAGCTAAAGCGGACATGTATGCTTTGGCCTCTCCTTCCGTTTATACAGTCAGCTATTTACTATGTTATGAAGCATTGGCTGGACTAGCCAAGCTTTCTATGCCACTTTTGCGAAGGAATGTATCCTTCCTTGCTGTATTGCTCTTGTTGCTAAGGGCCTTATGACATCCATCCTGTTCTAAAGTAAGCGATTTCTCGCCTAGAAATTCAGACTTATGAAAAGCATATACCATTCCAGTATGTAGCAAACTCGCTGCTAATCTGACAGTCAACTAAGAATTCAAAGATGGCAGGGAATGAGGGGAAGCTCAACAATGGTGCATCCATGAATTTTATAACTGGAGAAAAAAATGTCTTCAGCATGCTGCTAGAAAAAATAGACAATAAAAGTCTGCATGCCATACTAAGCCACGGCTGTGCCATAGCTGTGGTTGTCGTGCCATTCAAGTATGTTAATGGTGACTGCATTAACAAAGGAATAAAAAAAGAATTCAGCAGCAGTTTGTGTTGGTAGGGGTTTAAGGGTGAGGGTAGCAGCAAATCATGATAAGGTTTTTGTTCTTTTTTTATCTCTGCATAAAGGGAGAGAAGAAAATAAACAACATTGTGGAGCAGTGTGGCAGCCTTAAACTAACTGGTATGTTAGAAGTTTCATTCATCTGTCTTACAACTTAGCAGGGAGATTTAAAACTATCACTGACACTAAACTGAAGAAACTTACAAAATTGAAAAGCACATTCTTAAAAACAATTTAATGCGTTCACCTTGGGGTATTTATATGAACCATAAGATTAGAATGTCAATACCATTCTTGTGTTGCATATATGACTTCAAATTTTAACTCTCTAGTATTTAGAAGTGTTTCTGGGCATTTCAAATCGTCAGACGGTTCAAGAAGCATCCGACACATGTTGAAATACTTTTGGGTATATGGTTGCTGTGTTATGACCCAAAAAAATTTCTAGTCATAACACAGCACTATGCAAAGTGCTACAGTTGAACCTTGATTTAACGAAATCCGATTTTACTGATTTCCCGATTTAACGAACAAATTCGGATTACCCGCGCAGCCTATATGCGAGGTCTCCCTGCCTCGATTTTACGAAGTTTCCTATTTAACGAAATAATTAGCGGGTCCCGGTGACTTGGTTAAATCGAGGTTCAACTGTGTTTGTGCACAATTAAAAACCAGACAGGTTAAAGTATATACTTATAAAGATTTCTTTTTTTTTTTTCTCCTTTCAGTTACTCTAAGTATTTATGTTGCGTGGTATTTGTAGTTGTGTTTATATTATCACAACCCACGAAAAAGGGTGCGCAAGAAGTTCGGCAGGCATAATGCTTTAGCTCTTTCAATAGAGAGTTTTAGAATAGGGAAGCCCCAACATTTGGGTGCCCCTAAGGAATTGGGGAACCCAAACGCAATGAGGTTGGCATCGCCAGCTGATAGAATAGGGTCTTTGCAACGCAGCATAGCGCGCTTACGTTTCCCGCTTGCAGCGCCAATGCAGCCAACAAGCGCAATAATCAAAAAATAAAATATTAAAATACATAAAACTTGCTTAGCAAGTACATTTTGTTTACAAATAATAGTTAAGGTCAAACCAAATCAATCCGGCTAAAACTAAAGACCACCTAAAATCACTATAAATATTGTTAGCCATTTTCAGCCAAAACAATCCAACCCGTAGCACACTGATTTGGCGTTCATGTGCCGCGTCGGCCTTCAACTATGCCGAAACTGAGACGAACGCAAGTGAACATACTCTGTGAGCAGCTGATTTATTAAGATCTGAGCTGGAGCGACTTTGAAGCCTTGAAAGACCTGTTTTTAAGCTACAGGTAACGTGCCACCAACGAAATCCAGTCGGAGTCTCAGAGTAATGAGTTGTTGCCATGTCAACAGTTACAGCGTCTCTTTAGGCTTAGGAATGGCCAGAATCAGAAGACAAATCTTTAAAAGGGAGAGAGCTCACCGCTCATTTTTTGTGACATGAGTGAGATAAAGCGAAGCAAAAGCTGGCTGCACTATTCACTGGCAACGAACGCGGCTAATACTGCAGCGACCACGACGAATTTGCCCCCAAGCGAACGGAAAGGGTGCTGCCGTGTTTGCCGACGCAACCAGGCCCCAAGCAAGTAGAGGCCCCTTACTCTTTTTCGAATTTTGCGTTAGGGCGAGTGCCAACCCGAAACCCAAAACGCAGTTTGAGTTCGGCGCATGCGCAGTGGGAAGTCACCATTTCGTAGGGGCCCCCAAGCTTTGGGGCCCCCTATTCTAGAACTCTAATGGCTAAGACGCGGGGTTTCAACCAACGTAATCCGGCAGTCTAGACATTTTTTCCTCCAAGCAAATGTCTGCAAACGCTCCACACTGCCGCGCTGCCAGAAGCAACCTTAAAACAAATGGAAGGCAATGTGGGCAGGCGAGGGCAGACGAGCGAGCAATCACTGAAAAGTTTGTGTCCTACGAAGCATCATTTGCAGACGAAAAGAAAACATGTTTGAGTCATCTGATAAAAACTGTCACAAACTGAGTGCTGCGGTGAAGTGATGTCGGACGCAAGCTGAAATTGCGATCGCCGGCAATTTCACGTTCGAAACGATCAACGACCGGCGCTTCCTTCTGTAAATCTTAAGTTGTTCCGCTGCCGCAGCACACGCTCAAATCCACCGGTGGCTAAAAGAGCACTTGGTACAACACTTTAGGAGTCGCGAGACCTCTCTCGCTGCCCATGCGTCGACGAGAAGTTGTCATCGAAATACTACCCCATTGTGCAGTCGCGAAAGGATAAACAAACTCTCGCCGGTCGATAATGCCCACTTGGCAGAAAGCTGCCCCGTCCCTGTCTATACGGTAGCCAAGAAAGCTCTTGCTCTTGACCGGGACCAAATTCAGAATCCATGTTCGCTAAAACCGATGCATGCATATCGGCACGCCGCTCCGATACGCACGTCAGATCTGCGTATCGCACAATCTCTATAGTTCGACGCAGAAGCACGAGGTGCGGCGGGTACCGAGCATTTTTGTCATCGCCACGCATCCAACGAGATGCAGCATCGGCCGATAAGAACGACAAATCGTGAAGCGAGAAGCGTGAATGTGACGTGCCGAGTCCCCGCTTTTCATGGCCCGTCAGCGGACGTGACTGGCCTTGGGGTACAGGAGGGCGGGAGGGGTACTGACCTCCCAACAGGGTCCGAGACAGCGCTGTCCAGCGAGGCCGAGGACTTGGCAGCGGCCTGCCCGAGCAGGGTCTGCAGGGTGCAGGCCCCTGGGGCTGCCCCGACAGGGGATGCTCTGCAGCACCACCTCGTACTCCACAAACTCCGAGCGGGGCAGGGAAAGCACCTGGCGCTCCTCGTCCGGCAGCTTGGCCATCATCAGCAGGGCCTCCTGGTTGTGGATCGTCACCCCTTGGGACGCTCCTCCTTCGGAAGGTTCTGCACGGGGGATGTCCGCACAGTTTGTACAGCGAACCTAGAGGAAGTCGCGTCCGCGTGGTGTGGTCACCGGTGCTCTCCCCTTTACCTGATCGTGGCATCAATTAAACGTTTGCACTCACATGCCTAGAGGAGGAGCTCCGCTCGTTTTCCCGTTCTATTTTGGCTGCATCGGGACGGCGGCGTGTACGGGCAGATGCCGGTGGTCCCAGTAGACCCGGATTTCTAGCGAGCATTTATTAAATGCTAAGAAGCACAAAAATATCACTCGCAGGAACGGTATACCTATGCTCATTTTCGCCTCAAGAACTGTAAGTGAGAAAAATGAAAGCCGTTTACAACTCCCTGGAACGCCGAATTGGAGCGCAGCTCTTGAGGAGGAGGAGGGAAGGGTACTGAGGGGAGGGTATACCCCTCGTTTCTCCTCCTCCCTCACGGAGGTCACATGACCTCGAGGGGGTCACATGACCTTATGGTTACGCCGACGCCGCTCAAGCCGGAAACGGGTGCCTAAGAGCTGCGCTCTAAAGTCCGGCTCCTTGCGGAGAATTACTAATTTCCCCCTTTATGTAGAAAATTAAAATATATGTAGGTGCATTTTAGACTAGATATATATTATGTTATCAAGAAGTACACGTTCCAAACGCCAAAAGCACCGCTTCTTCCTCCGAAAACCAAATCTTGTAAGAACTACTTCTTGCGGCGTATGAACAATGTGCAAAACTTCCTTTTTCCTTTAAGTGAAAATGAGTATAGACTTTTCCAGCTTAGTTTTGTGAGAAAACACCTGCGCACGCGCAGGGTACAAAAGTTTGAAGAATAATTAGATGACTTGAATCGCACTGCGCGCAAAACGGACACGCCCGGCCTGTTGTCTGCTTTTTCTTCTCCGGACTTCTGTCGTTCTCTTTTATTCGTTCTCTCGGATCACCAATATTGGCACTTACAATTTGCTGCTCTCTGCTCTTAACCCTCTGGGTATGTCGGAGGTGGTTTGCAGGTGTCCGAGTTCCAGCGGCAAAGGTCAGGCGGTATTGTCGAGTTGGCCGACAAACCGTTTCGCAAATCAACACGCATCCTCTTGTGCCACGCTGTAAGGGACCCCGGGAATCTCGAGAGCTGCGCCGCTGCATCGCATCGAGACTGACGGGATGTCGAAGGAATGGTCAATGAGGCAACGTGTATCGTAAAAACCAACATATAATACAAAGTTTCTCTTTCCCATATTTGCCCATAAACTTTCCGCCCGTATTATACGCGGATCAGCGGGTACGTGCAGACAGGAGTTCGCACAGTTTCGATTTCTAGCCATCATCGGCGGCGCGGCGAAGTTGTGCGGTTGTGCCACTACCAGATCCCGATGGCACACAGTATGCAATCGCCAGAGTTTTCGTCTCTTTGTGTCCCGACGCTGGCGTACATCTACCGTTCTCCCACACATCTTGCCAAGCTGCATGATGGCAGCATCATAAAAATAATACTCAATTGCACTTAAAAAAAAGAAAAAGTTATTTCGGTGGTTGGGAGCATTGGCAGCAGTGCAGCGAGACAAAAGTTTGCGATGAAGTAAGTCTACATTCATGGACGAAGGAGACTGAAACGGGCCCTTTTCACACGCAAGGGCATACGAAAACGTTTTTAGGGACCCAAGGAAGGATAGTTTGCCACGACCAATCTGGATCCGATAAGGTTTATAGCAAGGTTCACACACCTCACCATAAACACTGAGCTGCTGCAGGAAAAGGCTATGCACCTATGTGTTCGCAGGTCGCATTATACGTAGATCAGACTTTTTTTTCTTTTTTTTCGCAGGTTTCAGATTTCATCCTGCATTACATGTGGGTTTGCATAATACACGGGTTTTTATGATACGCTTACGTGGCTATTCTTACTTAAGTTAGAGAAGCATGTAACACTTCCGAGAAAGTGTAACAGAGATTGGATGCTCGTGGAAAGGCTGCGGGGGAGACTATAGTCGGTGACAGGTCAAGAACGAAGTGGAAGCCCCTCCCACCTCTTTCCACTTTAATAGTGCGAACGCTAGAGAGGAGGCGACCTCCTCTCCACCATTCGCTCCGCTGAAGTGGAAAGGGTGGGAGGAGCTTCCACTTCGTTCTTGACCTGTCACCGACTATAGTAGACGACAAGAAGAGAGCGCGCTGTATTAGATGAAGCTGGTCGCACAAACAAACATTTTGCACACTTTTAGAGTGACTTCGAGTGCATCGAGCATGACTGTAGTCGCTGCTCGCCATGCCGTTTGCTCGGCTGCAACTGCTCGGGTCATTCTTATTAGAAATTATACTTCTGAACTTGTACAAAGCTTAAAGACTAATGGAGGTGTTTTATAAGCCATGTCTAAGATGGTGAAAGCAGTTCTGATACTGTGCATTGTCCATACGTCATTTTCACAATTTCCATAATTCTCCACTGCACTCATTGATGGTGCTGGCTATTGTCTGTAAACACCCGATTTCACCACCTATTTGAACGAAACCCTGAGACTCAAAACAAACTTAGTATCTCTTCTACAATCCTTCTCTTAAAACTGTTAGGCTCAAAATAATCGCTTATTAAGAAGCATTTAAGAATTTGTCGTATTTTTGTCATATGCACGTAACCTAGTCATCAAAGAGGCAACATTACTACTTGGATTCTAAAAGAAATGCACAGCACCACAAGGCACTGCTGCTAAAATTGGTGTGCGTATGTATATATATACAGCCTGAACTTAGCCTGCCTCAACGGGCGTACTTGTCTCTCAGCTGTACCTGAGCAATTTAGCCAGTGCGGTACAACTGCTAGCGTGGGGTCTTTAATGTGCACCACGCAGTAGTGATACCGACCGCACGCCGGTACGTGTGCTCATCCAGATCGAAACAGGCAGGGGATGGGGTTGAACCCAGGGCCCTGGATTCTGCAGCGCGAGGCACTGTTGCTTGTAATCACTTTCACGGTTTTAGTGGCAGCCAAAGCTCCGAGGTTGGAAAACAACATACTTAGTAAGCTCATCCTGGTTCAACAGGCTACAAGCCCCAGAAGTAAAGTTGTATACATTATTCCCATTCCCTTCAATACCAGCTTTTTTGAGGCGATGACATGTCCCAAGACCAATATTGTAAACAAGCTTCAAAAGTGCAGCGTCTGAGTAAGTCTGCCATTCATTCCAGATGTGCACTTGGAAACCTGTATTTCTAACCAACCGTGTGGAAGCGAGTCTCTAGAATGTTATACATGAACAAGAGCAAATGGGTACAATTACACTTTGTATTTCTGGAAATGAAACTAAAAGAAATGGCACAAGTCAACCTATCTCATCATGCCTACATGTTCACCCTGGTATTGGCATACTGGCCATGACAGACCCCATTTTATTTGATCTCCACAAGCACCAAAACTATGCCTGTACGTTATTATGCCAAAGGATGCTGACAATTATTATACACTACAGGAAAATCATGTCATCATCGTCAAATGATATGCACACTGTGAACAATCTGAGGACCAACGCTCTGTCTCCCTCAACTGGTCTTGGCACTGACGCAGTAAAGCTCTGTACTGCTTGTAAAGAATAATGCACATGCTAGGGAATGTTTACCGCACAGCTATATGGATGAATAGATGTTCAGATGTTCTAAAATAGTGCTTAAACTGGAAGAACACTTTACTTAGGGGTAGGGATCCATGACACGGAACTTCGGGAGTTCAGGAGATCCCAGAGTTTCCAAAGTCTTGTTGCTAGTCGCCCAGCTTGGGAACCCCTATTAAACGACGGCTGAAGAAGGGGGTATGGCAACTCTGCACCCAAAATTCAAAAGGCCGGGTCCCACAACTTGGGTCCCACAACCTCGACTCAAGTTTACTGCAGGAAGGGACAGACGAGCATTAAAGGGCACTAAACTACTCTGCAACAGTCTATTTATGGTAACTAACATAAAATACCAAACATATACATTCGGTGGCAGTGGTTGATTTCTCTATTAAAATCGGTATCAAAAGATTGACACCAGATGCGCCATTGGACGAGGAGGGCGGAGCCCTGCTTTTCCTCTGGTGTCTGCGGCAGCCTCTGGTGCTCATGCATAGTTCCGAGGTAATGAATCCTTTGGATATTGATTCTAATACAGAAACTGTCCACGCATAAATGTAATGTTTGGTTCTCTTAGGATGCTTAGAGCCCATAGATTGAGTTATGACTATAAATAGACTACCGCAGAAAGTGGTTCACTGCCCCTTTATGGGGGTACTCACAATGTCGTGAAGCTTCTCTAGCTGCTCGTCCACGATTCCCGTAGACGCACAGGGTGTGGCAGCATGTTGCTCCCAACCACAATCAAACTCGAGGAAGGCTGCGGAAAAGCAGGGGCCTCGCGTGAGGAAAGCGCAATGGCAGGGGCAAGCCAAAGCGGGAAAAGGGAGGGGAGACAATGCTGTGCACAACCTTCATATGTCACGTCGCTTCCTTTTTTCCTCTCGCTTCGTGTCGGGTTTTAAGCACAACCAGGTTTTGTCATGTCACAGTTCAAACTACATTAACTTTTGAAGTTCATGGACAGGAGATGGGGCAGCACTGCACCACAGGTAAGCTTGATCGGCAAATGATATCTTAGGGCACTGGTCTCCTTAATATTTTTCTACCCTAGCTGCAATCTCCGAAAAAAGTTCTTGATACAAGATATGGGTTCCATAACTCTTTCTTTTTTATTCTTTTATTCCCAACCAATAGTAACACCCCGATATAGCCTATAATGAGCATAGTCAAAATCGGCAAAGACTACAGGTACAGTACAATAAGTAAAATCCTAGTATACAACTATCCAGTCCAGGCATGAATCAGTTCATACATCACTTCAAGGAAATTCTTCAGTTAAATGTTTCACTATGTTGAAATGCAGTGACCTTTGGTGCAGCTGTGAACTATAAAGCTAATGTGGGCCGTGAGGATAAAAAATTTATAAGAAAACTATCAGCAATATGACACATTACAGAAAACAAGTTCCCTGAGCTCTACATACAAGGCTGAACCTCGATTTAACAAAGTCAATGGGACCCGCTAATTATTTAGTTAAATCGAACTTCGCTAAATCGAAAAGTAATTTTAAGTGGCATAGGCTGTGCAGGGAACCTGATTTGTTAGTTAAATCGGGAAATTCGTAAAATCGATGTTCAACGTGTAGTCAGATACTTTTTTAGTTTTTAATTTTTGTGAAAAATGAAGGCCCAGGTTTATGCAAAGTCCTTCTAGACAATGTGGCCAAATCCAGCCAAAGTTTAGGCAGTGGGCAAAAACAAAACCAAAGATGAAACCCAGTTGCAAATTTACTTCACCCATGATCTCTATTCATTGTCATGGAGGACTGAGCAAAATACTGAAATAGACAGCTGACACTTTTAACCATGGCATAAGCATAGACAGTAAGTCACTTATTTCCAGAGCAAACAGCTCACATTCCAAGCTGTCACTAACATGCTGAACAAAATGAAAGTATGCTTTTATGAGAAAGAAAGGGCTAACTATTCCACACAAAACTATTCACGCTTGCAGCTTCTGGGCTGCAATCAAGGAGGGTAGACAAAGAGCAGGTACACTTAGAATACCAGTCTGGGAGACCATAGTCTTTGCCTCTACCTTCCATGCGCATCCTGTACCTGGAGCCAATTGTACCTAACTGGGATGGGTCGATTTCAACACTTTCAACACCATACAAGTAGCATGCAAATTAACCTTTTCTTGCCTTACAAAAAGTTTTTTATGAGCTCACACTTCTTTTCCTCCTCAACCATTCTCAATTTCTCCTCAAGCAAACAGTAACAAGAACTATCTCTAGCCACATGCAGGCCAGGCATCGTGAGCCAAAGGGGCGGCTCCATGCGCGGGCCAGGGCCCCTCCCCCCAAAAACTCTTCCATTTTGTTGCCAAAGGGCCTCTCTCCCCACTCCCTTCCATACACCATTTTGTCATGGGCGTGGCTTCCCCCGAACCAAAACTCCTGGCTATGTGCCTGCAATGGGCACTCTGCTTTTTAGGCTTGCAAGGGCCAGAAACGGTGCGCAGCTCGGAAGTACCAACATGTACAAAACAATACTCCATGCAGCCAGTGGACCACTTCAGGCATGCATGCACCATAAGGTCTCGACGACATCCTGCTGAAAATCGCATCGTACCGAAGAAACAGATTATCCCAGTTCCTTCTGCAACAGCTTCGATATCTCTAAAATAAAGCATCTATTATCTCTCTCATGGTTCCTTTAAGGAGAGGATTAGGTACCACCAGATCTACATACAAACTCTTGGTTACTTTTCAACAACCACTAGTTCACGGCTGGCACCATTATTTCATTCCAGTTACTCAGGGAAACCAGGCAAATCTGAAGCGTACGGACTGGCACACGCCAGCATCGAGCCCCTGGGTCATGCTGCTGCTTGCTGCGCTCGCTGCAACCCTCCCACCACAGCAATACTGCGTTCCAAAACCAACGGAAGACGCCCACTGCACCCTCCGTGCATACAAAAGACGGCGACGTCCATTATGAAAGGGCGGGGCTCTCAACCTCGACAGCTGCAGGCAGGCCTGGGAGAGAGAATCCCGTGCAAGCCTGCCCCAACTCCTCACTTCGGGCTTGTCCGTGTCGGGGTTCCAGCCGCAGCAGGTGGAACAGCTGCGAGCAGCCTTCCAGGGGACCCTGAACCACGCACAAGAGATGCCAATAACACTTCCTGCGCACCCTGATGCTATCACCGCACAGCACCATGGAAGCGCACACCCGGATTTCTGCACGGCTCAGGTAAAACGTAAGGGCAAGCTCGTTTGGTTCGGAAGGGCAGAAAGGCAAATAACAATGGCCAACCAGGGTTCCATGTCTTTCGGGCTGAATTTTCTTCGAATCTGGGGACTTTCTCTCGCGGGTTTGTCTTTTTCGCACAAATTCTAGGTTCTACGGTGCCCACTTCTTGGTGCATTGACAAAGGACTCATGTGCTGCTCTGTCGGGGCTGGCTCTCGAACACCCGAAATGTAGGGGCATAAGATTCCCCAACCTCCGAGGAATATAAGCGCGACTCGAATGCTCCCAAAACATCCCGATACCGATAAGGCGAAGGAAACGGAACCAGCGTGACGAATGCGCAGAAAGAAAGCAGCCTCGGAAACAGTTCAGCGCGGTGATGCCTCTCCGGGTGAGCATAAAACGAAGCTTGGTACTACCCCCGTCTCATCCTACCATAGGACGAAAGCCCGTAATGCCAAGTCACCGGGGTCCAATCACTACGAGCCTGTTAGAAACCATGTAGGTATATTTGCTCCATCTTACGTATCATTGCGCCAAGAAGTGCCATGAGACGGAAAGCTGCTCACGGGCTTATCGAGCCCGTAGTGGAGGCTCCAGCCTGCTTGGCACTGACTGAGTGGGATTAAATTTTGCCTCAGAGGTGATGTGGCAGCGGCAAAAAAGAACCTGGGATATCAGAACCAAAAATGGAAGTTGAGTCAGATTGAGGGTTCGAATACGGGAGCGCAGATGCCCCGCCCACGTGGGGAAGGGGAGATATGGGGCCCGGGTGCTGCTGCTGTAAAAGATTGGATTAGGACTGGGATTGTTATGGCTGTGGGCAAAACAACTTTATGTCAGCGTTGCCTGTCAGCATCTTTCAACTTCTCTGAACAGTTGACATGATGATGAAATATGGCAGTTACATGTTTATTGAAGTAACTACCATGTCCATTTACTCACCCAGTATAAAGTACAGTGCTCTCAAAGAAAGCAAGCCACACATATAAGGTCACTGCTCTTCATACTCTGCATAATCGTAATTTCTCTCGTGCAGGCACACTCTTTTCAATGCAGATGCAAGCTTTTCTGCAGGTAGTGCTCTAGCTGCCAGCCTTCGGGCCCTCAAACCATCAGTAGGGCGAGAAGGGGAGCAGTAGTTAAGAGATTTTTCTGCAAAGCTCATTTAAGGAGCAGCTTTACTTTGGCGGGGCGTGGGGCGGCGGGGGAGGGGGGGGGGATGTATGCAAAAACATGTGGGAGCTTAAACGACAAAGTGTCAATCAACACGGCACCAATCCGCGTGTATTCTGTTGCCCCGACACGGGAGCTTACGGCTGCACACTGTTGGGGGTTAGCAAGCGAAACAATAGCATTTTATTGCAGCATGCCCACCAACACCAAGGAGTAGCTATACACGCGACGTACAAAGCAACAACTGTTCAAGACCACTCTCGTAACGTAACATGAGAGAATGCAAGCAGATGCCCTCAGTGTGAGTGGGCCGAATCACTGCACTCCCTGCGGCCCCATTGGCTAGAAGTGGAGCAACTCGCACTGACCTGCACCTCGCTGGCGGCGTGGATGTTGAGCAGAGTCCCCGAGGGGCCCCCGCGTGCGGTCGAGGAGGTAAGCGCTCCGAGCGGCGGCGCACCACCATGCTGTCCAGGGGGAGCCTCCACCGTGCACAGCGCTGTCCTCTTCCTGAGGCTCTCGCATGCAGCCACACCCCTGGGCAGGCAAGGACGGGGTCTCAGTGCCACACACCACACCAACGTCGAAAACGGGCTTGCCGTGCGAGTTTCTTGGCAGCAATAGAGCGCCACAGAATCACGCCCCGACGTCCCCGCCCATCGAGGCCTCAACGAATCGAACACAGTTCAAATAAAACTCAAAAGCAGTTTCGCAGCGCTTGGACGCCACACTGGCATCGCAGGAGCAGCTCACTTACGCATACCGTAATATCCCGAGTGACAGCCCACCTAAAACTCGATAGCAAATTGGATGCTGGTTTTTGGTGCAACATAAAAGAAGCTGAAAAATGCTGGCATTAGATTTTGCGACCTCGGAACTTGTGGATTACAAAGAAATCGATGAACAAAAGATGGCTGTCCTTCCGAATCAGCAATGGTCGCTTATCTCTCCTGCCGTGGTTAAGTAACGCCATTTTTGCCGAGGTCATCATTGGCCAGAGCCCCCCACATGAACATAAGCTGCAACGAATTCCAGCTGGAAATGAATACTTCAAGGCCGCATTTTCGGGAAGCAACATACAGCAGCAGCTGAAATCCTGTTTACAGCTGGAAATAGAGATGCTGTCACAACTGAACAGCTGAAGGGAGAAGTGATCCATTCAAGCTTTCCAGTTAGATAGGCAGGCACCCACTGCAGGCTCTACCCATTTGCTGAGAAACAGCTCAATTTAATGCAGGTAAACATTTCAGCTCCAGCCGTAGCTGTCATTTTCCTGCTCCATAACACAGCCTTGAATTTGTGTCAATTATTTAGCAACCATTTTCTATGTTCTCTAAAACATTAATCACAAAAAATTACAGGTAAGTAACTTAGACTGCTTATGTGTGAGAATGGAAAGACTCCTACAGGCAGCACATTCCTAGAAGTGGCACGCCACGCTGTCCAGGATATGGCACTGCGGATGCAGCACCCGCTCTTCAGACAGAGACGCCGCAGGCACCCGCTCCTGCGGGGTGGGAACATGGTTGAAAGCAGAGCATAGAACACGTGAGGAGCCAGAGAACTTTCCTGCCCTGTCCACACCCTCCCTGCATCTCTGCCAACGGCCACAGACATCCAGGGTGAGAGAGGCTGCTGAACGCGCACCACTCTCTCTTGGTTGCCTGCTGCGGTCACAAACAAATGCCAGCTGCGCTCCGTGGACGTCAGCACTAGTTAATCGTTGGCCGCATGGGAGGAAAGACGCTTGGTCAAGAGGGGTGAATACTTCGTGGTGGGGGTAATTTTTGGGATATTACGGTAGTAGTTGGGAGACAGCCCTTTCAGCTGTGAGTGACAATCAGAAAATAACGGGTCACTTTCTTGTGCTATCTGTCTCTTATGCAACACCTTTGCCTACGACAACAATATTGTAAACGACTCAATTTTCGTAAGGACCCAATTTTTTGTGAATTTCAAATTTGCAACACATTTAAAATGAGGTTTGTTAATATTTCTGTATTGCGGTAACGGATACAGACAATATCACTCTAAACGCAAATTTCAGCATGCAAAATATTCCCGAAACACTCACTTCACGAAATGTTGAGCCCTGGAAAATTAGATTTACATATGGATTTGGAAGCAAAGTCAAAGGAGCTTGTTTGTTGAGAAAACTGTGTGTGTCTTTCTTCTGCTCTTTTGTGCCTACCTTTCTAGTTGAATAATCAAATGCAGAGAGCACGTAATCCTACCTCTCCAGTCCAAGGATGACCTCCATATCCGTCATCTGAATGTCTGGAATGTAAACATGGAATATTGTAAAACTGAAAAGAGAAGAAGCAAAGTAGACAATCAGGGAATCTCCATTCGCATTCAGCAAAAACACCGTAAAATTAATTAAGAGTCTGCCTGATGTGTTACAGCACAATCTCCCTCCGAGTGG
>JAZHYW010038554.1:0-64224 GCA_037355805.1 Ixodes ricinus | reverse complement strand
AAAGAATGAATTAGTTTCTAAGTGTTGAACGAGGTGATAAAAAAATATTTTCAAGAATTTTTCACGAAGTGCTTTTGTTATGTTGCTGTGGCTGCGGAACGAATCGACTTGTATCAACAGTTTGGATATATTTCGCTTCCGACTTAAATTTAGAAGACACAAAATGCGGGATTTTCGTATGGTAAACGAGAGAACTTTGTGAATTTTCTCCAAACGCAAAAGTGCCAAGACCACCAATTTTTGACGAATCTCACAATTTGTTTTGTAGAACAAAAAATGCTAGTTTTATATTCGTGTTATTTAATTTCCCATTGAACTTGTTAATGTCTTTAAAGTAAAAATTTAATAGAAAAGATACGTGCAGCGGTTATTGCGTGAAAAATGTTCAAAAACTGCGTGTATCCTGGATGGGGCTGCAGCCGACGCCACGAGCTAATGGTGCCAATCAAGCAGCGTCAGAAGCGCAAGTCACTGGGTCTTTTCTGTATATGATTGATTCAGCGATGAATATATTTACAGTGACATGACGAACACCACGATGGTCTGTTTTTGACAATGTTTTATTGGTCCCGTCAGCTAGATTCTAGATTATCTCAGTTGTGAACCTCTGGCCGGAGGGGGGGGGGGGATTTACCAGCCTAAGTTAGCCGACCGAGCAACCCCCAAGTGAGGCCGGAAGTAGAGGCCGCGGTCGGCAAGAACATCCCCTCAAGGGTGACCAAAACACGTGTTGGCGCCAAATATCAGCTCTCCTTTCCGTCCAATGGCGTCGTTTGGTTTGGTTCGTTTTTGGTCATCGTTGGGAGCGCGTCCTTCCAAACCCCAAGAATCCCCCGGCTTCACCCACGGTGGCGTCATGTCGCCTCCACAAGCTTCCTACCACCTTCTGTCGGTTGAAGCGCCATCTATATTTTCATTTTACAGCTGTACGTTCCATAGAGTGTGCTGAAACGCCATCTAGACTCTGTGCTTCGAAACATAACCCGAGGCTGGAGCAGGAGGAGCAAAGTTTGTTTACGGAGGAAAAGAAAGTAACAGAGGCAGACAGCGTCTCTAACTCAGCTATAGACGCTGTCTGTCCCTATTACCTTCCCTTCCCCTGTGAAACAAGTTCCTCCTTCTGCTCCAGTTTCGGGTTAAAGCTTGGAGGACGCGTAAGCTTCGGCGCGATAGCGTATATCGGGCCCCGTTCGCATCGCCTTCTCATTCGCTTCTCATGCTCTTCTGCCAGTGAGCGGGAAGTGCGGCGGAGATAGCCTAGTCAGTAGCCTGTCTGGCTCGCAAGGAAGGGTCGTGGGGTTCGAATCCCGCTAAAATTCTTCGAATTTTCTCGCTCATTTGAGACATGCGACAACATTTAATCCGCGTTACATGTAATGTGTTAATCCCTTTCATTCCACGGCTGACGTCACTTTTCACCCGAACATTGTGGGTTGTTTCAAATTCCCGCGCGACGTCATGTGGCTGTGACGTCAAGTGGCATGTCATGTGATGTGACATCGAATCCATGCCGATTAAACATATCAAACCGCCGGAGCACCCACGGGCCACGGCTGAGCTGGAAAGCTTGCTCTCGTAGTGGAGTAAACAAAGGAATTTGCCGGTCAGTAAGACCGTCCTCGGAAAAGCCCACAAGTTGAAGTTGATGAATGTTGAAAAAGTGTGCTTTTTCAAATTTTTTCGACATCTCGACACCTGCTTTCCAACATCTTGACAGCTGCTTCTCGACATTCTGACAGCTGCTTTTCGACATCTTTACAGCTGGTTTCTGGGAGTGAGCGAATTCCGCGTAGCAAAGCCTTCAAGCTTGTCGTCTGCTAAACCCAACTCATCGAAACCGCCACCGCTTTCGCGGTAACTCGAGGTAACTCGATAGGTAACCCTGGGGGCACTCAATTGATCGAATGACTTTTAGTGAACGCCGACGTTTCACCGAATGACACTTCAGTGAATATTCGGCCGTCGGGAAGCGGCGTTTACGGGTGGACCAAGTGGGTCAACATTTTTGTAATGAGCCCCCGCAGACTGCCGCCGCGATGCGGAGTCAGAGCAGCGCGGCGGTTAACATGCGCCCCCGTTATTCGCTAAAACGTCACTGTTCGCTAAAACGTCATTCGCTCATGTGATGCACTCCTCTCATTGAGCTCCACTACATATTTCGCCCAGCAGAGTCGCTCTTGACCACAAAACATTGATTTATGCGAGGGCTGTCAGTTTTAATGTTTGTGCACAAGCTATTTGACAGGCTTTCTGAAAAGCAGCCGAAAAGTTTCAGTGCGGACAACAACTTAGAAACGGGAAAAAGGACAGTTTTTTTTCTCGTTTTCCATAGAATCTTATACGTTAGCTGGTGTCAACAAGTGATGGCTGCCGGTGATGCCACACGAACCTAGCAAGACAGGCCTCGATCCGCGATCCAGCCCATAACAATAGAGATCAGTGGATAAAACTTGCCCGGTTCAGTCGAACTGGCTAATGACAGGCCAGCACCTTGCCTCCTCGAAAGAATGGGGACGAGGACGATGGGGTGTTTTGATTTGAGTTTCCAAAACGAAGCTATAAATGAACAGTATAAAGAGACCATGAAATAATTCTTCACCTTCTTCCTACTTAGCTTTAATCCTCAACTCAAAAGCGGAATGAGAAATCATGTGGTCGTGACGTGCTCTGGCACCGGTGGCGATGGCTCCAAGCTTCCACCCTGCTTTTTATTTAAGCACATAATGGAACCTGTCATTCTCAAGTGATTATAAGTGCCGTCGCGGCACTTATAACTAACTTTCCGGAAATTCTCAGGAGACCTTGCAACGAGGGGAATTGTGGGGCGGTTCGGACGTGCGCTCGTGCCGGCTCGAACGCTTATGATTTAGTCTTTCTTATCATCAGAAGCTCAAAGACAGAACAAACAAAAAAATAAAGCGAACAGAAAAGAAGGTAATTGTAGTAACTAAAGATTGGGGCCATGCTGCTATTAAACTGAGGATGGGCCTAGGATGGCACGGAATAAGTTGATGGGGGCTTATTCGCGTAGGACCGGAGATGGACGGTGTCTACGGCCCAGCAGACCCGTCAAGAACGGAACGTCCGACTCCGTCAGTGGTTTGAGCGAGACTGGTTTATGACTTGCGCTAAGCGCTCGCGGTGCACGGGCAGAAGAAGCGCGAGCCCGTGCGTGTGGCACGCCGAGTTCGTGGCGCGTCACACCATTTCTATTTTAAACCGCTACAGTCATCACGTACTCCGTTCTGCTTTCCTTCTGCCTTGTCTGCGTTCTGAAATCACCAACTGTTAAACCAACGTAAATTTCGTCTTCGCATGTCGAATAATTTCTCGTGCCATACATCCGAACGTCACATTGCGTAAAGCAGGCTCTGGGGCACACATATTTCCGCGAAGGCCTGTTAAAATATTTGTCGACGGATTGATTGCTGAAAAGAGCGCACACGTCCGAGTTACGCAGTGCTCATGTGCAGTGCGTGAGCTGGGTTCGGCCGACGTGCTTTGGCACCGCGGATGCATGCACCACAGTGGAAAGGCCGAGAACTTTCGAAGGAAAGGAGGTACGAAATATTCGTACCGAAACGCGGGTTTTAGGCTTTCTACGCTCGTGTATAGTAGTCTTCTTCTGGCGTACTCAACGATACGAGATTAGTAAAATACCAATTTATACCAACCGAAAATCCGTTTCATAGTCCCTTTCATGTAGTTTATGTACGTAAGCTCTTGACATTTGATGGCTGCATCTTGAGTGGTGGCACGTAGACGTTTTCATACCTTTCGCATGCTGCACAAAAAATTACACCATCTTCCCGAGGGGAACCATGGGGTGATGATGTTGGTTCCGAGGAAAAAGTCAGTTGCGTGTTGACGTCGAGAGATGGCGCCACCGACTGCCCTAGCGTTACCCCCTACGCGAGCCTTCGTCGCGGCTCGCGGCAGAGAAACTTAAAACGCTCGCCGCTCGCCGTTTATTTTTTTTCACACTTGAAGGAGAGGACTAGAGGAGGAGAGTTGCGCGTGCGCGCGCGGTGTGAGTAGAAGCGAACGCACGCGCAGTGCACGCAGCTGGTAGAGAGAGAGAGAGCGGAGAGAGTAACGCGCAGCTGTTGGAGAGAGGGAAGGAGGAGAGTTGCGCGTGCGTAGTGTGAGTGCGGACTACCAGGCCGCGGGACATAGACCCAAGCAAGAGATGCGCCGCATCTAAAATATCACAGCTCGTAGTGATAATCTAATCGGATCACCTGCACCGTGTTGGAATCGGTCCTCGTGCCCTAGACGAAGTGGTCGTGAGCGTAAACGTGACGTTATCAGTCTGATATGAAGCCCTTCCGATTCACGCTCGCAATCGACTCACTTCATAGGGAGGATTCACTGGCGGCCATAGCTGTCTGCGCGCATGCTGGGCGCGTGCTGATGGCGAGCTTCCTTGGTTCTTTTGCAACGTGCATTCCACACCTTCGAGATTGCCGCCTTGGCGAGCTATTAATGTGAGCTCGTGCTGAGAGTGCTCACTGAACAGTACTTACAATAAATGCGTCCAGTGAATACTCCCTATACATAAGGGTCCTCGAGAAACATGCGAAGCTCAATGACATTGTAGCCACACACACTCGCGCTACAGCTTCTCGTGCTTATAGCACACTTTTTGCGATTGTTATTATGCCGATTAAAATAATTTGTGCACCCGACGACGACGCAATCAGTGATAGCCAGACAACCGTAAATTTTCGAAAATCGTAACACAACAACAACAAAAAAAAACACTCGTATCTAATTTACGCACGACGTCCGTTTCTAAGCCTTTTCGCCAGTACCCTTTGCGGTTGCATACCCTGTGTCAGCGCAAAGCAAATTGTTGTGTATATGTTTATACAGCCGGAAGTTAGTCTGCTTCAGTGGGCGTCTGGTGTCTCCGCTGTAGATGAGCAATTTAGCCAGTGCGGTACAACCGCTAGCCTGGGGTCTTTAACGTGCACCACGCAGTAGTGATACACGACCGCACGCCAGTACGATGCTCATCCAGATCGAAACGGGCAGGGGCGTTGATTGATCTTGGGTTCTGCAGCGCGACCTTTCGCTCCACGTGCTCCGAGCTGGTGTGCGCTAAACCACTCGGCCACCGACCCCCCCTCCCCCCCCTGTGTCAGCGGGCAATCTAAAAATGTGCCGGTATCGAAGGTACGTCTGTTGCGCGCTGACATGAGGTTATGTGAAAAACATCGACATCTAGAACCTCCCTACATGACCAGCACAAAACCTAGTAATTTCCGGATATCAGCGGACAATTCTATTAACATCATTGTTGCAAGTTTTCTCATGTTATCCGAAATCACCAAAAACGCTTTACCGTCCTCCTCAAATTCATTTGCAAAAAAAAAAATATATATATATATATATATATAGATATATGAGGTTGTGTGTATGTTTATACAGCCTAGAACTTGGTCTGTCTCAACGGGTGACTTGTCTCCCAGCTGTAAATGAGCAATTTAGCCAGTGCAGTACAACCACTAGCCTGGGGTCTTTCACGTGCACCACGCAGTAGTGATACACGACAGCACGCCAGTACGATGCTCATCCAGATCGAAACGGGGCAGGGGTCGGGATTGACGATTCGTTTGCCATTCACGAGCGTGTCTGCGTTGCCCCATAGTGCATACAGGCCTGGGATTCCGACGTCATTAAAGGGGCCACGCAACAATATTCGCTTGTTAAGTTTCTTATTTTGGCTGCCAATACATTCCTCTGTTGCGGTGTGTAATTTCAAGGACAAAAGCGAGCGTTTTCATTCAATCTTTCTTCGCGAAACTTGATGACGTAACTGGGGATCGCAGTATTCTCCAGTCACGAAATTTGTGTGGCTGATCGATTTGACCGGAGCATTGCGTAAGCACTCGATTTGGGCTCGTGTTTATCAATAGCTCGACAAGAATTCGAGTAGGGGCCCGTGTCCAATCGCTGCAATGACGACAATAGCCGAACTATGACAATGTCTGGAACTCAGCGCGTGTCCTGTGCTTAGCCAACCTTAGCGTGTGGTTATGATCAACATTGACGGCATATAATCGTGTCCAGATCACGTGGTCGCTTGTTCTGGCTGCGAGTTGATGGGTGCACGCTGCCCGTTTTTTTTTTGTTTTTTTTCTGCGACTTTTATTGCGTGTGGTGAAAAACGAACTCGTGTTTCATAGGCCATTAAACGAATGCTGGATCAAAATTTGGATTTTGGAAAATAAAGCCGCGGAAGCGTTGAACGGGACACTACGAACTCCAATGCATCACTCATACATCGATACCTTAAACGGATAGCCGTATTTCTGGAAAAGAAGGGTGCGATCGAGCGAGGAATGTGACGTCACTATGCACTTCTCACAGTTGAGAATGAGGAGAAGCGGCCCTGCTTCTCTCTCCTCGCTTCGGTTCACCTGCTCGAGGGGACGAGGCGAAGAGGAGAGGGAATGAGAATCGTGACGTCAGATGTCTCGTCGGCCTCGTCGGCCGGGTTCAATCGCGTACTTCTTTTCCAAAAATACGTCCATCCGTTAGAAGAGATATCGCCGTACGAGTGATGCGTTTGGGTTTTGCAGCCCCGGTTTTGCAGCGTCCCGCCTATCGTTCCGGCCTTGTTTTGTGAGCTCCAAATTTTTCTTCAGCATCCCTTTAACGTCAGGCATCCGTTCAAAGCGGTATTTGCGCAAAGTACGAAAATTATTCAATCGCCCCTTCAAGTCGGCTCTCCTGCCTAACTGGCTTGCAAAGTGGAGAAGCGAAACTCCAGAGCACACTCGCCCTGACGAAGTTGGTGGGCGCTATCTGATTTGAGAGTCGAGACTCTCCCGAATCAGTCGGATTATCATTGTCCCAATACTTCCGATAGGAAAATCTCAAACATACCTCAATCGTCGCACGCAATCGCCCAATAAAAGCGGATATTCAGGAAGAGTGTATTCACTCTCACTCACCGGTCCTGATTATTCCATAAGACACATTTCCTCGTAATGGGCGATATTCTGTTCGAGTGAACTAGTAGAAAAAGAAAGAAGGATGGCTGCCACGATGGTACCCGAAGTAGACGTCGAACCGTGATCCACCTTGCGATTGAGGGAGTGCGCTTAGCGTTCTCGACCGGTGTGTTTATCGATCCTATCCCGCCCACAGATCAAAAGTGGTCACGAAGTGGCAACAAATGACATTGCATCATACTGCTCGCGGAAGCAGCATCTATGGACAGTTCCGTAACACAGTCGATCTATGCTCTGTTTCATACTTGATGTACAGCGCTGTCAAAGCTACTGGTGCGAGCACGGGGTTGGATCTCGCAGTTCATTTGTACGCGATCTCGCGCATACAAAACTGTGGATGAAGCCACGCACGCGTGCCAATAGCTTTGCCAGAGCTTTGCCAGCGTTGTATACTGAGCATGAAACAGAGTATTGTAACGTTAGTATAAAAACTCCCTCGCATACGAGCGCAAAAAGAAAAGAAAAGATCTTCTAGTCTTTAGTCTCTAAGTGGTATCGGCATAACCAACCTACTCGTGTGTGCTAGAGTCACTAAATGAGCTGCGCTTAGAGTATCGGCACTCCGTTCCCCCACATTGTTGTGGGCGCCGCCATATTGGGGCTTGTGCAGAGCATACGCAACTGCAGATCGTCATGATTCAAAAGTGCGACTTCCTCAGCGTTCGATTCGGTGTTAGGAAGCTCATGTAATATTGCTTTTCTCTGTCGCGGACTGTTTAAACATTTGTGGAGGACGGAAAAGCGGTTCCTGTGATTTCAGATAAAAGCTTCAGATAACTGGCAACCATGATTTTAAGCCACAATATGGCCAAGTGTCGTTACTCTGAAGCGTAGCTTATTTAGTGGCACTAGTGTGTGCATATTAAACCACGGTGCCCACGCGGTGATGCGGCGAACAATAGCGGGCGCTAGAGCCACTAAATGAGCTGCGCTTAGAGTATCGGCACTCCGTTCCCCGACATTGTTGTGGGCGCCGCCATTTTGGCTCGTATGCAGAGTAGACGCAACTGCCGATCGTCATGATTCAAAAGTGCGACTTTTTCAGCATTAGATTTGGTGTTAGGAAGGTCATGTAATATTACTTTGCTCTGTCGCGAACTGTTTAAACATTTGGGAAGGGCGGAAAAGCGTTTCCTGTGATTTCAGATAAAGCTTCAGATAACTGGCAACCATGATTTTAAGACACAATATGGCGAAGTGTCGTTACTCTGAAGCGTAGCTTATTTAGTGGCACTAGCGGGCGCAGTCACAGTCGAATTGTTAGCAGACACTCTCAGAAGCACTCTCTTCCTACAAACTACGCAGCACAGAAAAAGAAAGTTGACATACTAAGAAAATATCTACTGGAGCAGGGGGAGGAAAAAGTCCGATTCTCGCGTCGTCCCCCCAAAAAAACCGGGCGCGTGCAGCCATCAAAGGGCGTGGTGTTTCTCGCAGCTGGCACAGGGTGGAGCTCGCCTCGGTCCTAATGACGGCACATCTCCCTCCCCTCCTTTGGTCTGGCAACACGGGCCCGGGGTAGCGTACATTTGTTACCGTCCTGGATAACCTAAGAACGCGCTGGTGGCGGGGAAGAAGGTGGCATAGAGAGAGAGGGGCGTGTCCCGCAAACCCTTCCTCCTTCCTCATCACTTTCTCTTTCTTTATTTCTTTTCGGGGAGGATAAAAAGGGGAGGGGGGAGGGGCGGAAACCGGATGGAGAGGATCAGAAAGAGGAATAGGGCAAGAGAGCGTAGAGAGAGAGAGAGAGAGGGGGGGGGCAAAGATGATCCCACTGGGAACGCCCTACACAGCGTTGCGGTAAGATCGTCAGTGAAGAAAATGTCTTTTATGGTGGTTTGCGCAAGGATAGGATATTAAAAAGAAAAAGCAGCCCACCGGTCGCCGCTTTAGGCCGGGATGGAAGGCAAAAGAGCTGATGATGATAACAGTATTCATAAAGCGCTTAGGAAGTAGTACACTCAATAGCATTAAAGGACGATAATGGGGGGGGGGCAGCAAGAGTGTTTGACAGAGCAGCTCCCTTCTATTCAGAGATTATCCTTGGAATCTACACTGCGCGACACAGTTAGCGCGAACAGAAAATCGTCTCCTTTTCGCTTATTACTCGAACAAGGCATTAACGGGTACCAAAGTTTAAAACTTAACTCGATGCCCCAAAGCGCAAGTAGTTCTAGCAACAGCATTTTGATTGAAAAAAAAAAATCGACAATAGCTTGTTTGCACGAACAGTGTCGTCCAGTGCACATTATGCACGGGTGAATTTATTTGCTATGCTTCCAATTTCCGAACGCCGTTTTCATCGAAAGCTGGGATATGTGTGAAGCACTGTCGCGGTTCTGCGAAGAAAATAAAGAATATTGATTGTATAACGTCTTGCTAAACAATCTTTTTTTATATATATATATAGAATAAAAAGAAACAGCTTTGTGTTAACGTTCGAATTTTTTAAAGTCTTAGTTAAGTGGAACGAATAGGACAGTATGAGAGGTTAAAACCCCAAACATACCGTTCCGGTTTCATCAAAATTGGGGAAAACCGAACAAAACCCGAATTGGAGCGGTCCTTGAACACGAAAAACCAAAGTTTTACGGGAATATAATCTTTAACTAGAGTTTTATTTTGTACTGACTGGGACATAACTGAAATCCCGTGCTTTCGTGTTCTTTTTTTTTTAATTTGTGTTTTTTTTTTACTGTTATTAGTACCGGGCAAGAAATTGGGGTTTATCGGGGCTAATGTTTTACAACGACTGCGTATCTAAAAATTAGTTCGTGAATTAACACTGCACTTCTAATATACACGAGTATCTTTAATATGTCAAGTAAAAATAATGACCATGCTGTCATTCTTGAAACCGAGATAAGGGCAATAAACGGAGAAACGTTCAAATAAATACGACAAGCCTGACTCTGTTCGGGCTTTTTCAGCTGAGGATGTCGCGCTGATTGGACGTGCTCGTTAACACGAGTGCTGAGGGGATGAGGGTTCTGCGGAAATAATTAGACAATACGATATGCAGGCAAGCTGTTTGTCGGTGCATTCCCTAAAAAACTTGGAAATCGTCAATATCATTCGTATAATATTCGATTGTCTTCCGTTTCGTATACGCATGACGACTGGCGCCCAATTGTGGTCGGGACTGAAGCCTGTCTGCAGTTTTGCCTTCGGGTGGCTGATGAAGGTATCCAAAACACAAGTCAAAAGTAGCCATTTTATTTATTTTTACGCTACTTTTGTTGCTATCGTATTTCTAAAGGCCCGTTCATACTCTTGCGACCAAGTTCGACCGAGAGAGACCAGACCGGTTTTTAAGCCTTTTGCGACTTCTTAGAACCGGATGCGGTGCAGCGGAGCTGGTCCTAGGAGATCGCAAGAAGCTTAAAAACCGGTCTGGTCTCTCTCGGTCGAACTCGGTCGCAAGAGTGTGAACGGGCCTTAAGAAAGAAAGGTCATAAAAAAGTGTTAAGATTAGGCTCGGTACACCCTTAGTCAACGTGAATACATGCTGACACAGCGAAAGTAATTGAGGTAAATTTTTTTTTTTTACGGAGCTCGATGGGCACGTCGAACGTTGAGGATTAATTTTCTTGCAGTCACAGCCGGAACATCAGTTTCATGATTGCCTCCAGGACGTCCAGCTTCATCATGTTACTCAGTTCAATTTTTTTTAATCGAAACTTGAGAAGGATTTTTAGAGAACATTCGGCGAGGTGGCGAAAAGGACATACGCGAGAAAACACTTTTGAAAGAAGCGGCCGCTCCGTGCCAGACGTTTAGTCAGGTTCTATAATCCAAGGTTTTGGAAACTGACTGCAGGTTGCGGCTTTCTGATTCTTGCTCATGAGCCCAAAAAGTGAGGTGGCAGTGTTATTATGTCGGGGTGGCTGTTAGAGCTCCCTGTGGTTTCTAGGTTTATGCCAGCGAGCCTTTGTAGCGCAGACGAACTATTCGGCAGTCGTAGTTGAGTCTGTAGCCAAAAGTAGCCAGGGAGGCATGTCTCAATACTTGGGTGTCCAGGCACGCTCGAAAGTAGCCAATTCGACGCAAAGTAGTCATCAACGGCAACACTGCCTGCTAGCTACCAAATGTCCCGAAGTTGTTGATTACTTGATGTTGGTCACCAGATGACCTGAAGCTGTTGGTCGCCAGGTGCCTGAAGAAAACAGGTCACGGGGGTAAATTCTTGTGAACCCTAAGCTTTCTTTGGCAGTATCCTCTTTTCTTCCAGGGTTAAAGAATTTACGCCCGCGGCCCAAGTACTTGAAAACCATCATCGCGGTGCCCGGTAAAAAAAAACAGAAGGAGAAGGGGCGAGGGACGTGGTTCTCAAAGAGAGAAACAACCTCAAGGACAGTTAGCAGTATTCGCCCCGAACGCGTTTTATAGGAAGCGCCGCCTCCACAGGCAAAAGACGAAAGGACGGGCAGTCGGCGGTTCGTCGTTCGCTACTTCTGCCCCCTAGCTTGCTTGCTGCTAACTTCCAAACGTGGAGCTAACTATGCTTGACTGCCAACGCTCCCGCAAGTGCTGAAAACGTAGTGATTTGTTGGTCTGAGGTAGAACTGAGCTGTTCCCTCGGTACTCTGGGCATATCCTGGATGATCCAAGATATGTTCCCTGACGCTGAAGCCACACTCATACGCTACACAGTCGCGTTTACCACCGTCCCGGGTTGCTAACCACTATGATTACCATTAACTACATCGTGTCTGCCCTCACTTTTTGTTTTAATGTGCATAGAAAATGTTTTTTTTGGAACCAATTCGGGAAATGTTTGAGCTAAGATTAATTGAATTCACGTTATTATGTTTAGGCAAACACCCTCGAGAAGCTCCTCGTGCATGTTGTTGTTGTGTTTTAAAGCGAAAACTTTACGCGCCTATCTTAGCAGATATTTCGAGCTCGTGCAGGGCTGCCGTCGCCGCTATGGAAAAACCCTTCTCTCCCCTCTTGGCGCGAGGCGAGGGACTTCCCGTCGGCCGTATACCGCGCGAAGAGAGCGAAGAGGGCAGCCCTGGTGTCCCGCCAAGAATGGCGCGACGAAAGGAGAGTCTTCCGTGTCGTCTGCTTGAAAGACTTGTTTTCAAACATTACTCGCGTTATGCGAAATCCCACTTTGGCAGTATCCAGTTGCTACGCGTAATGTTGAATGGTTTTAGAAACTTCCGCCGTGCTTACCCGGTTACTTCACGGATCACCGGCCACTGGTGGCGGTCGTCAGTGGCATCCACGACCACGACGGCTCTAAGAATTACCCACGTCGCATCTCCGTCCTCAGGTACGTAAAGGCACCATTCCACCCGCATTGCGCGACCGTGCTGCAGCCCTCACTTTCGCTTCTTTGCACAATGTGGGCAGAAATTGCGACTTTCTTTTTTATTCATACCATTACCTCTGTTGAAACAGTCGCCAAGCACAATTCGATGGCCCTATATTTCACTAATTTGCCAACAAGTCGCTTTTTGTTAAAAAAAATTTAGAAAATAAATTTTTGCGTTTTAGACTGAACTAGATTTGTGATTACTTTCAATTTGAAGAGCTTAATTCACCGCCATATATAACGGGCTCAAAATATGTAAAAACTTACTTATTTCAAAAGAACTAGAAGCTACTTAAAAGTTATATACTGTTCAGTTGGCGCAAAGCAAAGTGATCAGAAAATAAAAATTTTCCTGAACCTTTTGCGTTAATGGAACATGAAACCGCCAGGCAGGGGTCTGCCGAATTGATTCAATATAAACATATACCTCTAGCAGAAGTGTTGCTTGCCGGTACATGAGCTCTACATTTAACGCGCCACTTAGGGAAACATGCATACTGCACTGCCTAGACTGGGAAGAATTAGAACCAGCACGGCAGTTACACCGACCGAACTGGTTGTCTTTGGGCTACTTGAGGAAGGAGAGTCCATCTGCAAGACATGCAGCGAAAACAAGACGGCGAGCATCGGGCACTTGCTACGGGCGTTAAAAGGCCTAGAAGAATACCGGCAGACGGCGTGTGGAACAACTAGCCGCCAACAACAAATGAACAACGATGGAAGCTTGGACCCACCCAAGAGGCGAAAAAGTGCACCGGAAGGCGATCCTGGATTCCCAGGTGGAGTTCATCAGGAAGTCCGGGACTCATTCATTCATCTAATAGCGCCACGGTCATTCACTATACCTTACAACTCCCAACACCCCTATCCCGTCGTCTTAGGGCACACCACCCATGGACGCAGATCCTTCTTAAAATATATATATATATATATATATATATAAATTTTTTCGATCAATCAATCAATTATTCAATGATGCTGCTTAAATTCTACAAAGTGTAGCTTTTCTTAAATTGGTGAATGAATTGAAAGTCAGCATATCAAGTAGCAACTCGGCGAATCTGTAAAAAAAATTATCTGTGAGGTCTCTACCAGAGAACATTTACGAGCTCCACAAAGACGGCGCATCCGAGCCAGAACGCTATTTCGGTATTTTGAATAAATTAAAGGCGAGAATTCACCCATTTTACTCAGTTCCTCCGCCGGCCGCACGCCAGAACGTTCCAGTGTGCGGCTGTTCTCTCGCTCAACCACAGCCACAAATGCCGTTTTCACTGAACGCTAGCGCAAACAAACCAATCACCGAAACACAGTTTCACATGTTGCCAATTAAGTGATCACCAGAGCCCCAGAAATTGATAGAATGGGTTCAAAACGCTGCATTCTACCCCCAAACATCGTGGTTACCACGTGCCTCCATCATGTGAGGTAAACATAGACTTCCCGCTTCTAGCCTCCGCTGTTTTACACGTTAGAATGAGCCACAGTATAGTTTTAATAATAGACTAAAATACATTGAAAAATGGCGCTAATTTGTTCCTGTTGTATGGTGCACTTTGCAACACAAGTAAAACGTCTTCAATGGCGCAAATGACAAAATTGACTTTTTATCGTTTTGAAAGTTGCGCAACAGATGGCGCCACATGTTAGGGCAAAATAGAGTTCCTTTATATGCTCCCCCGAAGGGGAAGCAGAGTTGCGTATTTGATTTGCCCGCGCCGCCACGCCGCTATTCGCCGAGATCCATCACGTGAGGAGCAAAGCATCCGGCGCCGTGCAAGAAAGCCACCTTTACGGGCGCTCCACCTTCGTTTCTCGCGCCCCGGCGTATGTTCCCCTGCTTTCGCCCTCCTTCTCCTCCTCTCCTGTTTTCCAGGAGAGGAGGCTATTCGCCAAATTTAGTCACGTGAGGAGCAAAGCATCCAGGGCGTGCGGGAAAGCCGGCGCTACGGCCACCTGCCGAGGCTGAATACGCAACTCTGCTACCGTAGGTAGCTATACAGGAACTCTAGGGCAAAAGTCTGTTCAGGATCACAAGAAACGAAATCTGCAAATAATATTTTTACAGCGAAGCTGTATATCACCTGTTGGTCGGGTTTTTTCGTGTCCGTCGACAGAACAGTAGTCGACAGATGAAATACTCAACAAAAAACCTACGCGCGCGCCTTATCACAGTTCGCGCGCGCCTTATTTCTTATCATGTGGTTTTGATGCTTGTTTCAATAAGAAAAATACAAAACATGTGTCAAAACCACCTGACAGATGATAAGCACGTAGCGCCCCCCCTCGGTACAGACCGCGCTTGTATGAGCTTCCGCGACAACGGCTGAGTACGAAGTGTGGAGTGACGTCACTAGCCCCGCTAACAATGCGTAGCACGTAGCGCTTCCGCGCATGCGTTTCACTGCAAAGATTGCGGTTGATATAAGCTGCCGCGGGAACGGCAGCGTACGAAGTCTTTCATATATAAAAAAGACTTGGTAGGGTGCATTTACGTTTCTTTCGGCATCATTTGGTATAGACCCTTTTGCTGTCTAAAAACATGAACTGCCGCCTGCGTCCCAAGCGACTTCCGGTCGCACCGTCTTTGCAAGCCTGTTGAGCTCGCTTATGTCCCCAGTGCTAGAAAGCATTACATGCTACACGAACAAAAAAGTTGGAGATGTAACGAGGGCCTTCGGCTGTACAATATTGCATCTTTTAGGAGGCAAGTTGGTTTACAAGAAGATTCGAAACATTTTAACGAATCTCGCACTCCTTCGTTGTTTTGGCGTTCACCTCGGGAACTGGAAGCGTTTCATCTACATTTCAACCAGCGGTGTTAAGGTGGCCTCGTTGCTATGGCAACTCGTCGATCATTATTTTTATAAACCGGAAGGTGTCAGGGACGTTAAAGACTGGACCACCACGTGGTGGCGTTTGCCATGAAAAGGGTCTATAGTGCAGTGGGCAATCGTTGCAAGTGATACCACAGCTTCGCTGTCCAACCACCTCCACAGCGCAAATTGGAGCCTTATTTTTTTCCTTTACTTTAAGGTGTTTTTTTTTTATTAGAGAAAATTATTTTAGCGATTCTTTATTGGGGTTTATTTATTTCGAAAATACCGGTGCATTTGGGTGAATTGTCTGGTGCCGACGCATACGGCGGCTTTTACCGAGGGAAAAAAAATCACGAATTGGAACGAACAATCAAGACGAGAAACGGTTCAACCTTTTTTGCATCTGATACGCAATGTTCCTCGCGCTTCATTATTGTAATATAAACTTCGTTTCAGCTCAAGTACAGACCTAAACAAATTTGAGACACTTCAAACCTCTTCACACTTCAACGAGGGGGCCACAAAAGAAGAGGCAACCTTGAACGGGGCAATCTACAAAAGGGCACAATGAGAACAAATATTTAGGGACATAAACTGAAGGTCAAAGTAACGAGCACTGACAAAAAAAAAACAGCTGACAGAAAAAAAAAGAACAGCTCGGTTACTAAGAGACTTTGGGAGACCTCGACGGTCTGCGGCTTGTACGAAAATGCTTAAAAACCGGCATTTTTCAGTTTTAACCGACATTTCTTTTTATTCTCGACACCGGCGGATGTTTATTGTCGTTTTTTGGTTAAAACCGAAAACTATACGGCCTCGACATAACCTACTCTGAACTATCCCTGAGGCAGCTTCTTCCTTTGGGGCCACATACCTAATCGCGTTTCCTTCTCTTAGCGGCGGTTCAAGGACGTTCTCCAAGTCTGAGGTCACGCGTATAGGGAATTTTATGCCCGCGTCCGAAAATCCAGAAGAAGCATCCCCCCCCCCAAAAAAAAAAAATAATAAATAAATATAAAATAAATAAATTCTGGCGCCGAGCAAAGGAGTCGAGCAAAGGCGTCGGGCTGCTGATCGCACGGTCCGCACGCAAATCTCACTTGTTACCATTATGTTACATCTAATTATGAGCATATATGTTTATTTATGACTAAGAATGCCTTCTCTTTCAATGCTGATGTGTTGCTTGCTAATGGGTGGTGTATGCCTTACCTTGCCTTGGCCCGTGTGTAACGAGTTTTCGTCACACACGAGCGTGACACGTTTCGCACAAAATCCAGTCCAAAAACGAATTCTGCGTTAATATAGTTGCATTTCCCGCGGCGTCCGTCACAACATAAAAAATGAGAATGTCCCTCAATTCCTTAAAGGTACTGAAACCGCACATATGACATATGAGACGCACGATACGTACAGGCCAAAGTGTCGTCCGCTCACAGTTGCCATGGCAACGACCGAAACGGTTTTTTGGCGAGTGCGGACCATTTTCACGCGGCATAGAAAGCAACTCACGATCCTCTTCTATACGGCGAGCAAGTCTACTATAAGGCGTCTTTGGCGCATCGAAACGCGAAAACGGGCGCGGCAATCGAAGGGCGACAAAAAAAAAAAACGCGTAGAGAACGCGTGATGACGAAGCAGAAAAGCTTGCGCCGTCGTTGGTTGAGGTCGGAGGTAAACAAACGCACGTGGACGCGTTTGGGGGTCTAAGCGAAGGCACAAGGTGCGCAAAGAACTTGCATGCCGTATAGTCGGGCACGTCGTGGACGACTTTAATCTGCGGACAACGAAGTTGTCCCGTACGCGAAATCAATCGACGCGGGCAAAAAAGATGTCGTCCGCGAAATTCCTCCGACTATTCCACAATGGCGATTACGTCAACCGCACCGCAGCAACAACGGATTCAACGTCCCTACACAATAATAGGGAACCTAAATTCTGCTTCGCCTTGTGATGGACCGCAGAGCAGGCCACGAGATATCGAAGCCAATTAGAGAGCCTGGATCTAACATGGGGTAAATGGAGAGCGTCTGCAATTTAATGGCTGCCCCTTCTTCCGTAGACTAGACCCAAGAGGGCATGCGTTGCGTCGTCGCATCGGGAGGAGGAAATCGGTGCGGAGAAGCGAAAACGCTTGTAGACGATCACGGCGTTTGTAACCTCCTAGCACCTAATATCGCAAACCCGGTCCATGAACCGCCTGAGGTCGATCGAGCAGTTGGCAACTCTAAAATCGAGGTACACTAAAGCCAATATACCGTGTCGCGTGAGTGTCATGTAACGTTCGGCGGGAGAGCAGTGACACGCGGGGCGATCGTATTAGTCACGTGAACAGTTTCCCAGCGCCCGATTGGCTGGGACGGCTGGTAGCGTCCATCGCAGTCCAACGTTGGGTCGAAACCGCGAAGTAGAGCGGGGAAAACAAAAAATGGCGCGGCGAGTATAGTCGCTCCGCAAAATGGGGGCCAAAACAAAAATCAATCGAGGAGGGGGGCCCCCTCGGCACACGCCCAATTACAGCGAGAGAGGGGGCGGGGTGCGCGCCGCGGCGCTCTATACGGAGACAAGGGGGGGGGGGGGGCAGCGGGAGCGCCCGCACGCAACTTCCTCATCAGGTGTGCCTCTCGCCGGTGCGCCGAGAGTACGGAGCCCTTCCAACTGCTCCATCGGTGTCACGTGGTTTACGGGAGAACGTCTGCGCAACGCCTGCGAGCACTTGTGACCGCCATGAAACTGCGAACGCCTCTCCGCAGTTTGAGATGGACGCTCTCTTCGATCTAGGCTCTCTACCGACCTCTCGCAAGACGGCCGCAGTGGCAGCGAGCAAGCAGCTCGCCCGCCTGCTCGGAGACGGAAGGGGGCCCCGAGAAAGAAAACCGAGAAAACTGTCGACGGCGACGCAGGCCCGTCCGTCCGTCCGTCCGCACACGCACGCCGCGCCACGCGGCGTGTTTCGTGAAAAATTTGTCGAGTTCTTCCGAGCGACCTTCCGGAAATAGTAGTCGAGAAAATTGGACGTCGAATAGTGGTGCACATCGGGGGAAGAAACGGAAGGGAGGAGTGCCAGGTCGAAGTGTCGCCGCGCAGTTCCAAAATTCTCGCGATTTCGAAGCACGCGAGGAAGGCGGAACCAAATAGAAAAAGAAAAGAAAAGTTGCGGCCTATTTGTGAGGAATCGATATTGCGCGACAGAGACAGAGAACTTCCTTGAACGGTCTATACACGCCTCTTCTTTTCTTATTTAGTTCGTTCTTCTTTTTTTTTCTTTACGCGTCATTATTTTTAGAGATTGCCGTGACGTGGGTTTCCGAGATGCACGTCTTCCCTCGGATGGCACAGAGCCACTAATTAAGCCGAGCACCGCTCCGCAGAATTCAGCCGTCTTGGTGCTTGCAATCATTGTTGTCGGTCACTCCAAGGTAAGGTGCCGGCAACGCGGCTCTGACCGGTGTCTTTACCGAGTCCCAAAACGTAGTCCCTCGATTTCCGCCCCCGATGACGTCGTCGAAGTCTCACGCTCTCGCCGCCGGTATCGCCATCCCGGTGGTGTCCCAACAGCGGTGGAGTGTGTGTGGCAAGACGCCCGTTCCGCCACAGGTCGCTACCCAGCTCCAGTTTGCGAAAGCTCTGGCGGCCAGGAGTTTGAACGCCGCGACGACGGCGACACTCGCACGTGCTCGTGCATTTTTTCCCGGAACTTCTACGACCAACCACCAGGATCGCGACACCCGATAGAGCGACACCCCGGCTTTTGTGACGCCATTTCTTGCCCCTTCGGGGTCCACTTTCGGCGCACAGTTCGGAGACGCGTTCTGGCAGCCGTAAGTCTGAACCTTTAGGGAGTTTAAAGGGATACTACAACGAAATTCTCGCCGCTCATTTTTTGGTCTATATGTGTTCAAAAGAGCAGTGTCACATGGAACATACCAATATCTTGTTAAAAAAAGTCTCGAAAAGGAATTTTAAAACGAAATAAACGGTTAGCAAAGAGCACCTGGTGGATGCCGCTAACACCTCGTTTGTAATGCTCGTCTAGGAACCTTGACAGCTAGTGACGGAGGTTGTCTCGCCTCCGGCCACGACGAAAAAAGAGTGGAACGAGGAACTCCCCTCTTCCCGAGAATCCCTTTTGTGTGTCGCAGAAGTCGCTATTGTCCCCCTACAAGATTATAGGAGATTAACCCGTCACTCAAAATTCGTACAAAAGCAGCCGCTTCGGTGGCTGGAACGACTAGGCCATCCCTCGACGTCAGCCTCGCCGCAGCTTTGCTCGTCTTGAGACGACCTACGTCACGATTGCGTTGGATGTCACGTGCTCTAAACTGGGCCTTCTCTCCGAGCGCTTGCCAGAGTGGGCTGTTTATACACCAACTCATGTTTACAAACAAACCGGAGCGCCCCTAGCGGACGCCACCGGCGCCGCGCATGCGCGGTGGATGGTGGGCAAGAAGCCCGCCGTCGCCCATAAACAAACCATTGAATTGCGTTGTTGTCGGCGTCGGTGGGAGTCCCCGTGCTCTTTTTCGCGTTGGAATTGTTGATTCTACGTCCTCCTAACAATGTCTGACTACTTGAGCGGCTTCAGCAAAATTAACGAGGCAAAACTTTGCGTGAATATTGTGACGTGCGGCGATTCATTTCACGTGGACGCCGCAGAATGGGCGTCCACGTGACTCCTGACTCCCACGATGAGATTCTGCTCGCTATTTTCAGTCGCGACGTCGCTCGGGCTGCAAAAGCGTGGACCGTAGCTGAGATGGTGGACGTCGATACTGAAAACCGCAAGTAGAATCGGGCATTACAAGTCGGTGATGGCCACTGGTAACAATGATCAACATCTTCTTGTATCTACTGTTTACACTTAGCCTACTTACCCCAACCAACCTTCAAAAGTGTTTTGAGGCCTGCACTTAGTTCTTATCGCAATTACCGGGTCAACGCTTGGTTTACGGGCCGCTGTCGTTTGAACGAGCTGACGACAAAAAGCAGACAAGTTTGAAAGAGCAGACGACAGTTCGAATGCATGCGCAATGGGGTGCGGGCAAGAAGCACCGCGTCCCGCGTCAACAAACCATTGGAATGTCACGTTGTCGGCGTCTGCGTGAGTCTGCATACTCTTTTTCGCGTTGGAATTGTCGATTCTACGTCCTCATAGCAATGTCTTACCACTTTAATCGCCTGAGCGAAATTATCAAGGCTCGTTACGCCGCTAAACTTTGCGTAAATAATTTGACGTGCGGAGATTCATTCGCATGAACGCCGCAGAATGGACGCCAAAACCATGATGAGATTCTTCTAGCTATTTTCGGTCGCGACGTCGCTCGCGCTGCAAAAGTGTAGAAGGTAGCGGCGATGATCGACGTCGATACTGAAAATCGGAAGCGGGAACAGACCAAGCGTAACAAGTCGGTGATGGCCACTGGTACCAATGATCAACATCTTGTATCTACTGTTTACACCGAGCCTACTGAAGTCTTTTGAGGCCTGCAATTACTTCTTATTGCAATCACCGGGTCAAAGTTTGGTCTACGGGCACCACCACCACCGCTTTTGTTTGAACGAGCAGACGACAAAAAGCAGACAAGTTTGAAAGAGCAGACGAAATTTCGAACGATCAGGCGGCCGTGTGAATTTGAAGACGGACTGAACCCGTGGGTGGACCGGACAACTTGGCGGTTTTCTCTCGTTCATGTTGGAACAAAACAAATACATCTGGCGACCACAAAGTGTTGCCCGCACAAGCAATCGTAGCTCGACAGCGTCTGGTTTGCCCTTTTCACGGCTACTATTCACGTTCTCGGACGAACGGAGGGGGCAGAAACACATGAAAACTGATCTTCAAACCTTTCCAGACTCTCTTGGTACAGCCCCCGTCGCAGCATTTTGACGAGAAGGCAGGTTTTTTGTCTGGTTTCTTCCAAAAGAACACAGGAACGCATGTCTCGCACGGCGACTTCTGCCCACCGCCCCAGACCGGAAGTGCGCCCGACGCGCCACCACCGCGGCGTGACGTAGGAGAGTTGAGTTCGTGTATAACGAAAAATACAGTCACCAGGATCAAAATGCACAACGTGCGATTGTCATTTACGAATATTGGATCATATTCAACCCTATTTTTGAACACGAAGGGGAATATTTCAAATTTCGTTGAAGTATCCCTTTAAGGGAACTCCGCCGAGTTTTCGGTAGGCTTCGATTTGGCTGGAAATTCGCAGACCGCATTAAAAACCCTTTCTCAACTGATAACGGGCTATTGTATAAAAATAAAATTTTTCCGTGAAGTTATTGAATTTTCTGAATTACGCCGGCCGCGAGGGACCCGGGAGGCGACTCTCTGCTGGCAACGCTGAAAAATCCTACCTTTCCCTACCCGTGTACGTCACGGGTGGGCAGGAAAGACGATGCGACTCCGGCAGCCGCGGTGGCTTTCGGGCATAACGATCGAGATTATTTTTCGCAGCTTCAAGGTTAGAAAGTTCCTTTGCAATAGGTAGCAATTTGTGCTCCGCGATGCGGCGCGTGTAGAAAATGTGCCGGGAAAAAGCTTCTTTTTACCCTTGTTTTCATGGGGAGAAAAAAAAGCCGCGTTCCCCGGAAGCAATGGAGGCCGGCACAGGTCAAGGTACTTTTGCGCGAGCTGTGTGCCGAGAGAGCTAGTGTCACGTGAAACATTTTCACTTATGCTCGGAATACTTTATAGCCGCGTGCATGCCCGCGATTGAGTATCCTTCAGCAGCTGGAACAGTTTCAAGAGTGGCAACACTGGCAAGCGCCAACTCAAGCCGGCTGTGACCACTCACGAAATCCGTCCAAAGAAGAACGCTAATGATATCGAGAAAAATGAGCACACCAATATATAGCACCATAGTCCTGACATTTTGGACAGTCACATTTGTTATTCACAATGAGTTCAATGATTTTTTAATATAAACACTCTGTCTGTTTGAGACGCTGCAGATCTAGCTCGGACTACTCTCCGGAGCTCCACTCACGCGGCCAATATGTTGAAGACGAGAAGTGAAACGTCTAAACAAGGTTCAAGTCTGGAGTAGGATCCTGATTCTTTCGACATATTGCTATTCCTGTCTGCTATTGCAGAGGTTTGCTAACGACAGGTGTCGAGCTCCATTAATATACGATGCGAACACCATAGCCATGGTTTGTCAAATGGTTGGCGTGCAGTCTTCTCTCGCAGGAGAAGTGATGATCTATTGCGGAAAAACATTTTTTATAGGGCTGAAAAGTTTTTAATAAACCCATGAAAAAACTAATGTCGTTATTGAGGGAGGGCATGCAAAATTCACAGCCGGCGGAAACTGTAGAAATTAAACTTAATTAAAAAATATCTTACATAGAATTACCCCCTTCCCATGTGCTGTCGTGGATGGGTGTTCGAACGCGTTGCATTCTACTCCAAAGAAAAAAAAAATACGTGTACGCATTTTTTGAGTAACTTTTGCTTAACTTGGTTATTTTGAATTAAAAGTTTTTTATGTATTTCTGTACCTTACGCACTATGTGCACACTCAAGCAAAATATTCTTTATTTGACGATGAGACAGTGTATTTGTTTGCATTTATACGCCCATTCCATTGCACCTGATGTTTGGCTTGGTGGTTGCGGAGCTCTTTTAATTTTCATTTTAAAACGATCTTCCATGACCAGTAACCTGCCATCCCTGATATACACGAATGCAGTTCATCCCATTTTACACATTTCATTGTTTACGAAAATCACAGTCTACATGTAGTTAGGTCCCAGCCCAGCACGCACATGTTCGTCGCTGGAGAGGCGAGCAAAGCACGTACCACACGCACGAACGCTGAAAATGGCATCGACCAGAAGCGCTTTTCAGAAATAGTCTATAGATTTTGCTGAATTCCTTAAGCACCAGGAGCATACTCATGCTATAAGAGTGGTTGCACGTAGCTGGCGCCTGCAACAGTAAATTTTGTAAAGAAGATCTGAAACAAAATGGCCGTTCCTTCAGGTTATACGAGCGTGTGGGGCACCTCTACCCACATTCCGAGCATTTCCGTGGTGCTTTGGCAATTTGTCAAAAAATGTATTGCGCGACTCTTCAGGAACATTCTTCGCCAGCCATCTTTTAATAAAAAAGAACGGATTTACTAGCTGATTTCACGAAACTAGCAGCCGCGGCGAGGGCGTACCGAGTTGCAAAAACGGTTTTACCAAAAGTCCCATTGCTGCCATTTTTTTTTATCTTTCTTATAGTTCAGCACGCAGGCCAAGGTCGTCACTTTGTGCGAATATCAAGTGATTATCAACTTCAAATAGCACGAACGCCCAGGTTTTCCGCTGTTAGATGCGAGAAAGGCGGAGCGCGAGCGTACCTACATGCCAGCCGCGCGCCTCGCTGCCCACCCGTGACGTCACGCTTGGGTGGCAGGGAAAACTAGGGGAAAACCTAGGGAGAACGAAGTTTCGGCTTCGGCAGCAAATAAAATATCACCTTTTTTAATTAACTAGAGGTGAATCTGGGAGAACGACATAGCATTTCGGAATCAGGAAGCCATCCGCATTCAGATGATGCCTTTGGATTAGGTAGCTCAAAAAAATCGGCGGAGTTCCCCTTTAAGGGAACTGTTTTGCATATCCCGGCTACGGTACGATATGAGCCCTCCGGTACGAACTGCGCACGCGCTACCACGGAAGACTCCCATAAGCGCAGTTCGTTGTACCGCAGGGCCCATGGTACCGTATCCGGGATATGCAAAAACGGCTCCCTAAAACTCCCTAATATCCGGGAATGTGAGTGCGGTACACCTCGCTTCAAACTTATCGGTAAAGCCAAAGTATAATTGTGCAGTACGGCCTTTCGGTGGACATCCGCCTGGTCTCGGAGTGCCGGTGAAAGAAAGGTAGACTCTAACCCGAAATTGAGACGGAGCCCGACGTTTCAAGGCCAGTTCGGCCCTTGATCACGGGTGACTGTTCTTGTCCTTGTCGTCGTCTTGCAAAATGCCCGGCGTTATCGGTTTCTTTAAAGCGGCCGCTGTATCTGCACGCATGACTATGTGCACGTATAATTGTGTGCGCGCACGGACTCGGGGATCCGCTATCTCGCTGACCGTCTGTGGGTAGATCGCCCGGTTACGACGATGCATCGCTGCGGTGTACCCACGGCCTCAGCGGATGTGCCGGACCCTATTGGACGAGTCTGAACAGCTGGCACTCCAGCGCATCTATCTGCTCTCTTAACGAAGCACGCGGAGAGGTGAAAGAAGCGAACTGCGGTCGGTGGGAAGTCGGTCTGCCTTTGAGGTGTGGCAAAACTGGCTGACGCTGTAGGTGAACGATTTAGCCAGAGCAGTACGACTGCCGACTTGCACGACCGCACGCCGGTACGATGGTCGTCCAGATTGAAGCGGAAACTTTTTTTAACTTTTCAAGCAACTAACACTTTAAATAGGATGGATCTAGATAAAAACATTAGCGTTATAACGCGCTTTCTAGTTTTTAAAAGTGCTTGACATGACAAAAAAAGGTCAAATTGCGTTCTAGTTCTTTTTTTTTTTAACGACTAACATTTATTGACGTTTTAGTGCTTTTTACCAAATGAATTTAGTGGTCATTTTCCCTCCTTGCTCTGCCTTGTTATATATTTAAGTTTTAAATGTGTAATGTTTTATAGCATTGTCATTATGCAACTATTATAAATTGTTTAAGCTTAGGGCGAAGATGCTTTGTAATGCACCACGCTTTCACGTCTGCCGTATACTACGCGGCAATCCCGCGAAACAAATCAGTATGACATTTATCAATATGGCGTCTCGCATGCTGAAGTCGAGCTCAGTGTCACGAGACGAGCTTCATTTAGGTGATTGGCGAAAACGTGTTATTGGCCTCATCACACGCCGGGCCCGCTCCGTAAGTCACAATGATTCTCTCTCGGCGTCCACAAGCGCTCACATCTCTTCAGAGGCTAACGGGACACGCTCACGACGCCTAAAAAGGGTCAGTTCCTCTTTTTTTTTAAGCGACAGCATTCTTTAGCTAGCCCTCGGATTTTTTGGACTTTCCGGCCTCCTAATGCGCGGTAGACCATTTCAGCTCACATTCTCACGCCCCTTCACATTCGCACCCTCTTTGAAGGACCGGATGACCTAGACGTCGTCCTACAGGTCGTCCTTGAAGTAGTCCTTGAACTTGAAGTCATCCTAGATTTTGTTCTTAAGATCGCCCCAAAGGTCGTTCCAGACGTCGTCCCCTCTCTCATCCTAGAGGTCGTCCTAGATATCGTCCTAGACGACTTCTTTGATGTCGTCCTTTGGGACGTCGTCCTTGATGTCGTCTAAGACATCGTACTTGAGGTTGTCCTAGACCAATGCCACCGCAATTCATAGACAGCCAACAATATTTTTTTTCCTGATGCCGATATATATACTAGTATATATATATATTTTTTTTTTTATTTCAGTACCTCGGTTTTGTTTGAGCCGCATGACTTAGTTGCAGCCTTATTTCAAAGGGATACTCCAACGAAATTCCAAATATGCCCGTCTTGTTCAAAAATAGGTTGAATAAGATCTACATAATCCATAAATGACAGTCGCACGTTTGTATTTGAGCCTGGTGGCTGTATTTTTCGTTATAAATGACCCACTCTGGCAAGCGCTCGAAGGACAGCCAGCGGAGACCACGTGACATCCCACGCAATCGTGACGTAGTTCGTCTCGAGACGAGCAAAGCTGCGGCGAGGCTGACGTCGAGAGGATGGCCTAGTCGTTCCAGCCACCGAAGCGGCTGCTTTTGTACGAATTTTGAGTGACGGGTCAATCTTCTATAATCATGTAGAGGGACAGTAGTGACTTCTGGGACACACAAAAGAGAGTCTCGGGGAGAGTGGAGTTTCTCCATGCCGTCTTTTCTCGTGGTGGCCGGAGGCGAGACAGTTACCGTCATTACCTGTCAAGGTTCCTAGACGGGCATTACAAACGAGGCGTTAGCGAAATCCACCAGGTGCTCTTTGGTAATAGTTTAATTCGTTTTAAAATTCCTGTCCGTGTCTTTTTTAACAGAATATTGGTGTCTCCGATGTGGTACTGCTCCTTCGAACACATATAGACCAAAAAAAGAAGCGCCGAAATTTCGTTGTAGTATCCCTTTAAATATGTCTGTCAAAGTGTTCTATTACTATAACCTACAGTCAGACTTGTACCGTACGCATTACAAGTAATCAAATTACTTGTAATCGATTACTTTTTGGAGTAATTTTGTAATCAGTTGATTACTTTTATTAGGCAGTAATCACAAGAGTAATCTGATTACTTTTTGAAGTAATAAAAATTACTTCTAACCGTTACTATTTTTCCACGAGACCCCCTCCCCTCCCCCCCTGCACACACCTTTTTTTTTCTGAAATGACAAAAATAAAATTTGCTTCTTTTTTCGAACGGAAAAAAGAAAGATTTTTGCGGAGCTGTAGGAAACGAGGTCAACCCCTTTGTATGTACAGTTTCTGTGGAATGTCCGTTTTTTTTTTTTTTTCGAGCTGGGACTGGGAGTGGGAAGCCCCAGGGAAGCCTCAGTGCGTGACAAAGGCCATTCAGGGCGAAGTTTGAGGGAGCAGAATGTAGCTTTGTAAGTCCTTCGTTCAAACTAGCCCCCTCACGCACACACACACAGAAATAAAAAAAAACAATCCTGCTTACGGTACCTACTCGCAGCCCGTAGGAGAACCAGAACCGAAGAATGTCTAAAGCGGATGCAAAATATAACAAAGCCAGTTCAAATATTTCCCTATTTCCCCTACGTGGTCTTTGTGACAAGCAAGGTTTCGAGTTGAGAAGTGGTCGGGGCGATCTCTTCCGCTAATGGATACTACACATGATCCGTTTCAAATCCTGGAGCTGCTGCTCTTTTGTATAACATGCGAGTTCATCCACATGTGAATAATAAAATGAGCGACGCAAACTTTGAGCGACAACCCTTGCTTAAGCTTAACAAGATCTAGAACCCCCTCCGCTCCCCCCCCCCCCCCCAACTGGCGAACGCCCAAATCATTAAACTTCTTCAAACGAATTCTATGCTTGTGTCCGCATTGTGAAGGTGCAACGACCACGAAGAGGGAACCCGTTTTTTCTTCTTCAATACTTGTGAAAATGTGAAATATAGGTTGGAAGTAGTTCATTGTTATGAGCGCTAAAGATGTAAGTCTTCACACAATAAAGTAATCGGAAAAGTAACGGTTACTTCTTAAAGTAATGTCCAATTACTTTTGCTGTCGAGTAATCAAGTAATCTAATCGAATACTTTTTAGCCAAGAGTAATAGTAATTGTAATCGATTACTTTTTTTAGTAACGTGTACAAGACTGCCTACAGTACGTATATTCAAAATAGCATTGCCCTTCATGGTTTGGGCCTTCTGTGGCGATCGTAGCCATTCAAGCGGGAAACGTTTCGGGACCTCCCATATCCTTTTTCAATTCGGCCAAGGACTTCAATAAAATTACACCATCTTCCCGAGGGGAACCATGGGGTGATGCGGAGCATCGCGGATCGTTATTAACGGTGTTATTAACGGTGTTAGTAACGTTGTTAGTAACGTTGTTAACTTGGGTTCCGCCGCTCGCTTCGTACGTTTACGTTGAACTTCACGGTCCCGAACCTCAGGTTCTGCTGCTCGACGTTCACGAACCAACGCGGCTTCCCGTTCTCGAAGGTCGGGTTCCGCCGCTCGCTTCGTACGTTTACGTTGAACTTCACGGTCCCGAACCTCAGGTTCTGCTGCTCGACGTTCACGAACCAACGCGGCTTCCCGTTCTCGAAGGTCGGGTTCCGCCGCTCGCTTCGTACGTTTACGTTGAACTTCACGGTCCCGAACCTCAGGTTCTGCTGCTCGACGTTCACGAACCAACGCGGCTTCCCGTTCTCGAAGGTCGGGTTCCGCCGCTCGCTTCGTACGTTTACGTTGAACTTCACGGTCCCGAACCTCAGGTTCTGCTGCTCGACGTTCACGAACCAACGCGGCTTCCCGTTCTCGAAGGTCGGGTTCCGCCGCTCGCTTCGTACGTTTACGTTGAACTTCACGGTCCCGAACCTCAGGTTCTGCTGCTCGACGTTCACGAACCAACGCGGCTTCCCGTTCTCGAAGGTCGGGTTCCGCCGCTCGCTTCGTACGTTTACGTTGAACTTCACGGTCCCGAACCTCAGGTTCTGCTGCTCGACGTTCACGAACCAGCGCGGCTTCCCGTTCTCGAAGGTCGGGTTCCGCCGCTCGCTTCGTACGTTTACGTTGAACTTCACGGTCCCGAACCTCAGGTTCTGCTGCTCGACGTTCACGAACCAACGCGGCTTCCCGTTCTCGAAGGTCGGGTTCCGCCGCTCGCTTCGTACGTTTACGTTGAACTTCACGGTCCCGAACCTCAGGTTCTGCTGCTCGACGTTCACGAACCAACGCGGCTTCCCGTTCTCGAAGGTCGGGTTCCGCCGCTCGCTTCGTACGTTTACGTTGAACTTCACGGTCCCGAACCTCAGGTTCTGCTGCTCGACGTTCACGAACCAACGCGGCTTCCCGTTCTCGAAGGTCGGGTTCCGCCGCTCGCTTCGTACGTTTACGTTGAACTTCACGGTCCCGAACCTCAGGTTCTGCTGCTCGACGTTCACGAACCAACGCGGCTTCCCGTTCTCGAAGGTCGGGTTCCGCCGCTCGCTTCGTACGTTTACGTTGAACTTCACGGTCCCGAACCTCAGGTTCTGCTGCTCGACGTTCACGAACCAACGCGGCTTCCCGTTCTCGAAGGTCGGGTTCCGCCGCTCGCTTCGTACGTTTACGTTGAACTTCACGGTCCCGAACCTCAGGTTCTGCTGCTCGACGTTCACGAACCAACGCGGCTTCCCGTTCTCGAAGGTCGGGTTCCGCCGCTCGCTTCGTACGTTTACGTTGAACTTCACGGTCCCGAACCTCAGGTTCTGCTGCTCGACGTTCACGAACCAACGCGGCTTCCCGTTCTCGAAGGTCGGGTTCCGCCGCTCGCTTCGTACGTTTACGTTGAACTTCACGGTCCCGAACCTCAGGTTCTGCTGCTCGACGTTCACGAACCAACGCGGCTTCCCGTTCTCGAAGGTCGGGTTCCGCCGCTCGCTTCGTACGTTTACGTTGAACTTCACGGTCCCGAACCTCAGGTTCTGCTGCTCGACGTTCACGAACCAACGCGGCTTCCCGTTCTCGAAGGTCGGGTTCCGCCGCTCGCTTCGTACGTTTACGTTGAACTTCACGGTCCCGAACCTCAGGTTCTGCTGCTCGACGTTCACGAACCAACGCGGCTTCCCGTTCTCGAAGGTCGGGTTCCGCCGCTCGCTTCGTACGTTTACGTTGAACTTCACGGTCCCGAACCTCAGGTTCTGCTGCTCGACGTTCACGAACCAACGCGGCTTCCCGTTCTCGAAGGTCGGGTTCCGCCGCTCGCTTCGTACGTTTACGTTGAACTTCACGGTCCCGAACCTCAGGTTCTGCTGCTCGACGTTCACGAACCAACGCGGCTTCCCGTTCTCGAAGGTCGGGTTCCGCCGCTCGCTTCGTACGTTTACGTTGAACTTCACGGTCCCGAACCTCAGGTTCTGCTGCTCGACGTTCACGAACCAACGCGGCTTCCCGTTCTCGAAGGTCGGGTTCCGCCGCTCGCTTCGTACGTTTACGTTGAACTTCACGGTCCCGAACCTCAGGTTCTGCTGCTCGACGTTCACGAACCAACGCGGCTTCCCGTTCTCGAAGGTCGGGTTCCGCCGCTCGCTTCGTACGTTTACGTTGAACTTCACGGTCCCGAACCTCAGGTTCTGCTGCTCGACGTTCACGAACCAACGCGGCTTCCCGTTCTCGAAGGTCGGGTTCCGCCGCTCGCTTCGTACGTTTACGTTGAACTTCACGGTCCCGAACCTCAGGTTCTGCTGCTCGACGTTCTCGAACCGCCGCTGCTTCACGTTGTCGTAGTTCAGCATCCGCCGCTCGACGTTGACGAATGGACGCCGCTTCTCGTTGCCGTAGTTCAGGGTCTGCCGCTCGCTTCAAGCGTTTGCGCTCAGCGTCGCGTGCCCTTCGCTGCGCAGCTTTGTCTTCAGTGGACGTAGCGTTGCTGTTAGTTTGTGGGGTGGTGCTGACGCTTGCTTGCGCCAACCCACTAACTGACGGGACTGTTGCTTCCATCACACTTCATCGGAAGAACGGAGTGAAGTGGAGTCAACAGCGCTGAACTGAACGCGCGCAGCGCGCTACCGCTGCTTATATTCACACTTGAAGGAGAGGAGACTAGAGGAGGAGAGTTGCGCATGCGCGCGCGGTGTGAGTAGAAGCGAACGCACGCGAAGTGCACGCAGCTGGTAGAGAGAGAGAGCGGAGAGAGTAACGCGCAGCTGTTGGAGAGAGGGAAGGAGGAGAGTTGCGCATGCGTAGTGTGAGTGCGGACTACGACGCCGACGCCGACGCCGCGGGACATAGACCCGAGCAAGAGATGCTCCGCATCTAAAACTTTGTTTTACAGTGAAGCTCGTCTCATGGCTAGGCTGTGAAAAATGTTTGCGTGCGCGGACAAAAAGCGTGTAGATCGGGACTTCACGTCGCGGCCGCAGCATCCCTCACACCACTTGTGAAGAAAAGAATAACAAAAGCGTCATAGTCTCCCTCACCAGCCGTAGTGCCTCGTCTTCTGCTGACGAAGTCTTCGCCCTAGCGTACGTTGTCAGCAGTTGCACGTTTTCGCTGCTCTTCTGACGTAGTCATCGCCCTGGGCGACGTTATCTCGCACTTTAGTCTTGCTGTATGGGCAGAATGCATCGTTCTGCCCATAGCATAAACGTTTAAAACATTTATCCATGCGTGAAGTATTCATGCGGCCCTCGAAGGATATATTATTCATATGTTTCGTAACTGTGACGGATATGGTAAAATGAGTCGTAATTTATCATTAACCCTATTTGGTGTCGGTATTAAACATATCTATCCGTCGACATGGAATAGCACGGCTTTGCGACATTGAGTTATTTACAAACTGTATGGGATATCCACGGCTATAGTAAAACCCTCCCCTAGCGTTCTGGCTTTTTCTTCGAAGTCCTCCTCCCCTGATAATAAACGTCTTAATCTTAGCAGTTGGCTGTACAGTATGCCTTTTTTATAGTGTATAGGATGACAACTTTTATAATGTAAGAATTGACGTCTATCTGCAAGTTTTCTATATGAAGTTGTCTTTAAATTATTTTCTACAAACCTCAGTTTAACGTCTAGATTCTAGGAGGTATATTTCTGTGTCAGAGTACTTATTTTTAAAGTTAATGTGTGGTTAATCTGGTTGCGAAATTTATAAATTCGAAAAGTTTATCCTCTCCATTATTCCAAATTATAAATATATCGTCAAGAAAACGTTTTAAAAAAAGCAGTTTGTGTGGAAACGAGGTTAGGATATGTTCCCCTACTAAAACCATCACGTAAATGTTTGCATATTATGGAGAACATGATCCCATTGCTGCGCCATGAATCTGTAAGTAGAAGTTATTCATAAATCTGAAATAATTGAGCTCCAAAGTTAAATGCACGAAACTATTTAGATCATAAGCATTACTGCGCGTAACATTTTTTAGAAATAAATACCTGCTACCAAATTTTCCAAGTAACTACATTCTGCCACTCCTATTAGTGCTCCACGAGGATTTCGGAAATGAATGTGTTGGTGTACAAACATCATACTTGTTTCTCGCGGACATCCAGTATTCCATACATTTGTGTAAGAACATCTACCAAACCGCAAGGTTTCTACACAGTGAGTGTTCGACGAGGACCTTGGACAAGGTTATCGTGCTGATTCACGCCTGTGAAACCAGCACACTTTTACACAACCCGCTGCTGTGCTTCGTCTCGTATTACGATACCCCCCCCCCCCTCCGAATTCCATTTTGCTGGGGCCTAGTCTCCACCCTCCTCCTCCTCCACCCCCCCCCCCCCCCGAAACAAAATCCTGGCTACGTGCATGCCTGTATGATTCTTGTATGAAACAAATAGGCGGGGGTGTGCCTTAACCCCCATGCCTACACCATGCTGGTATCGCCTTTTTGCTGGTATAGGATGTCCCATAATACGATAAGCTTGTAGGGGGCTTTTAGAGCGCAGCTCTTAGGCGCCCGTTTCCGTGTTTCGCGGCGTCGGCGTAACCGCGCTATACATGTAGCGGGAAAATTGACGCCACATGACCTCAACACCAATTCAATTCCCCGCTATATTTAGCGGTGAAGATGACGTCGCATGACTGTCACGTCAAATGCGAATGCGTCAAATGCGAGAGCCCAACGCCGGACGCCGGCGTCCCGCGTTCTAGCAGGTTCGACGATTCGAGTGCAGACAAAGGCAGCTGTAGCTTTAGGCCTACCCTCTAATCCTTCCAATCAAGGCTCGGAACGTTCTCGTCTCCTTCTCTCCATCCTCTCCGCGCGAGAATTTCGTTTAACGTTGGTCGCCGTTTGTTTCTTCGACGGCACTACGAAACGGGTAACGCCAACTTTGATTGTTGTATTTACATCTTGTTCAGAGGAGGTACAAAGTGTTTGACGGGGAGTTGCGGCACGAGCTTGGTAAATTTTTTGGTAAATTTGGTTCGAGTTTGACGTTTTCACTCATGCGTATCCATCCTCGTGGATTATGTGTGACCTCGCAATACGGGAATACGACCGAAATAGTTACGCGTGGTATACACACATATAGGGGTGCATTTTCGTTGCTTTCCTTCGAGTTTGTTGGGCGTTCGTTTTTACATATACAATAAGAAACAAAAAAACAACCCGGTCGCACTGTCGCGAACGCTAGAAATGGCGAACGTGCGCACGCCACCGGCCAGAAAATGAAGTTAGAAGCACGGGGGTACGTGAACAAAACTAAAAGAGCGACAGCATTAAAAAGGAAGGTACTTTCAGAATAAGTAAATAAATAAAGAGTGCGAAAGAAAAAGTTTGTAAGTAGAATTAAAAGTACGAAAGTAAGAGCGAGTAAAAAAATAATGAAGAGTACGAAAGTAAAAGTTTGAGGAGGAAGAAACAATTCGCAGGCTGCCGGCGGCCGAAAGGACGGGGAAGGGGAGGGAGCTGCAGAAACGTTATGGCAAACCCCGCCGAACGCTGCCGCCTGCCGAAAGAGGTGTTGTCTCATTGATTTCTCATCAGGCCTTCTTTGGGGGCGAGGGTAAGTATCTCCGCTCAATGAAGGCCGAGAGAGAGAGAGAGCGCGCGATTGGGGGAGGGGACCGAAAGGAAAAAGTTTAAAAACAAAAAGGGGTAAACTGTTTTTTTAACGTTATTTTTGTTTTTATGAAGCATCTTGATCGTTACCGTCGTTTCTTTTTATCAGTGCATATGGTCGTCGCGTCTCTCGACTGTCGTTTGCCTGTCCAGTTTGCGTCACTGCTCATTTCCACTTTTCATCTTGGGTCCCTCCCAGTTTTCTGGTTTCTCTTTATTTTTACTTTTTACTTTTATCATTTGGCTCGCATCGTTGACGTCGGTGTTGTTTCTTGGAAGACGTCAACGGTGCCAGTAAGTGTAAGTGCGGGCTCGCGTGGCTCGGTGCAACTTAGGAGTAGGGCGGTGTCAAAAAAAAAAAAAGGCGTCGATTGCACTTAGATTGTTGTTCCGTCGTCTATAATATCCTTCCGTTCGTACGAATCCGGCTCATTATATTCCATTTTTTTTCTTCTCGCACCCATGCCAGCGACGACTTTTAGGGTGTCGTGCGCTTGGGGCGAAAGTAGACTGACGGCGCATCTCTTGTCGTTAGTGGATTGAATTTGGACGGCCAAAAATAGAGCGTCCCTCGATGATGGTAAAATCGTCCGCAGGAGGCGCAACACCACGTTGGAGTGGAGGTGACTTCGCGAACTGAGACGGCTATTGGCTCCTCGTTTTCGCCACAACGCGTCTTGTCTCTCTGCGCGTGTGCTATTAGGTACTCGCGTCCGTTACGAAATAAGTGTGACAAATGTCACTTCAGGCATACACTACCGCCATAATGAGCATTTTTTTTATTGGTAACGAAAAGAAGACAAGATTTAACTGGTTGATACGTGATAGGAAGAACATGCCCACATACACACTGGCGGTCGCCCGGGGGAAAAAAAGTGTTATTGAATCGATGCTTTTGGAAATAATATTTCTCCCTAAATTTCCAACCGCTTCTTGGTTAGTCACTTACACACCCACATGCAGCTTAAAAACAAGCCTTCTCACACCAGGTGCGGGCACTGTTGCAAATTGTGCCCTACTCCTCGTAATAATAATGATGATTTTGAATTACACAAAGGTCTAAAGAAATTTTGAGGACAGTCACAGTGTACGACGATTTTTCAATGGAGAGGAAAGATTTTTAGTTGGTTGTAGGCCATTCACTTCTCCCTAGATAATTCCACTAGTCTTCCAACCTCCATTTGTTATTAAAGCGCACTTATCATCGATTCTTTCATTCTCGTCTGCAAACCCCAGCGCTCCCGCTAAATCCCTCGCCCCCTCCGGTAGGGCGGGTGCAAGCCCTGTGCACCTCAACACCACAAGTTTTATTCTCTCGTCTTCCCCTTTGCATACCGCACACCCATGGGCGCACCAGCCGGGGCGGGGGGGGGGGGGGCGCTTGCCCCCTCAGTTCTCAGAGTGTGGGGCGGGGGGCAAGGGCATGTGTGCCCCCCCCCCCCCCTGAAACAGCCGCCACTGGCCAGGGCAAACACTGGGCCGGCGGCGCCCAAGGGATACCAAGGGCAGCGCCCCCCGGCCCTGGGGAAACCGGGTTGGGGAGGGGGTTCTGGTTTACCTCCCTATTCAAAATCCAGTTGGTACGTGGCTGGGCACACCGCGTATCCATTTCCTCATACTGCGTCTTATATGTCCTAGTCGTCGATACTCCTGTTCTAGCCTCAAATAACAACGAGCTCCCCCGTAAATTATCGAACCAATGTTCCTTCCTTATTTCCTGGTTTTGCCCCCGGTACATAGTCAGCGACAAGAACGAAGCTCTTTCTTTCAATGAAAGGCTGATTGGACGTATATAAGTATCGCATGCGAACAAGCACGAGTTTTGACAGGACAAGCTCCGCTTGACACCCGGACCCGGAGGAGTACCGGAACCTGCGTCGCGTCAGCCGGGCAAAGTGTCTGCAGGGCCTTTGACGCGTGGAACCACCAAGAATCGCGCGACAAAATGAAGCACCCAACGCACAGAACACAGCCATGCGCCATTTTTGTTTTAACTGTCCAGAAAACAACAAAAAAAAAACATTGTACCATTGCCAGACTAAACGCTTTTCAAGTCAATCTCCAGCCAAATATCCGCGAGTGAACAGGCGCCTGGCTTGATCAGTCCGCGGACGAGGCGCGGATCGCAGGAATCGGTGACGTGACGGTCACGTGGTACACGGTCCGCGGACGAAAATCGCGATTCGGTTCGTCGTGTGAATCGGCTATAAACGGGAACGAGTTCCGGAAATCAGAAGGGATGAGCAACAAGACTTTGTTTCACTATTTGAAGAACGTTTACAACACTTACTCAAGCCCATACATCGTGGCTTTCACTATTACAGCAATATATAAAAGTGTTGACTCCGAGTGAAGTCCATTTAAGGTACCGAATCTGTCGTGCGAGTTAAGTTAGAGCCAATAAAAAGCTCTACAAAGGAAATTTTGTTAAAAGAAGCTGTATGGAAAACAAAAATAAAACATGCCGTGCTAAGAAAAAAAAACGAAGAAATGCAAGCTCTTGTTAGGTATGCATTGGATGACAGTGCTGCTCCATTTCTGATGTGTCACAAATAACTTCGTGGCATAAAATGTTCTTCATTGTTGTTTAAACTGTCAAATTTACAACCTAGACGTTTTATTAAACAACGTTCATCACAACTAATGTATTTCAAGATCTGAGCCAACCACTCATGCATGACTATGTGGCAAACATTCATTTTCATGTGCATTATGGTTTACGAGGTCTAGGTTTCTGCACTGATTTATTTCATTCATGCTGGAACTGGGAGGAGTTCTCTGGCTATGAGTGAAGACATGAACATTCCTCCAAATCAGAACTTTTGAGAACTGGCACAAAGATTGATATTTGAGTGGTATCTTAGATTCTCCCTTCTTTGTCTTATTTGTAATTTCCTCTTTATTGCATGTGAGGCATTTATTTATTTTTATCTCACATTTATTACATTTTTATATCGCAGGTGCGCTCGCAGCACACATCGGGGTTGTGCTGGACCTCCACCCACAAGCCAGGAACTTTTGAGTGGCGAGAGTGGGATGGGAGTTTGATCTGACAACTCAAGGGACACCTTTGTTGAGTTATGAAGTTTACAATTATCCTCTTTCCAGTAGAGTTAAGCTTTGCCGCGTGTAATCTTTTTAGAAATAAATACTTGCTACCTGATTCACCAAGTAACTACATGTTTCCACAGCTATTAGTGCTCCACGAGGACCGTCGGATCAGAGTGTATCGGTGTGCAACCATCATCATTGTTTGAAACCACTACGCTGATGCAGAAACTCGCGGACATCCAACGTTCACTCTGTTTGTGTAATAAATAAAAAAAACACCAAACCGTTAGGTTTCTACACTGTTAGTGTTCGACGAGGACCTTGGAAAAGGTTATCGTGCTGGTTAGCGCCTGTGAAACCAGCACACGTTTACACAACTCGCTGCTGTGCTTCGTCTCATATTACGATATGCAGTATGGTCTAGTTCACCAGTATGGTTCTTGTATGAAAAAGGTACGCGGGGGGGGGGGGGGGGGAGGTGCCTTTACCCCCATGGCTCCACCATGCTGGTATCGTGTTTTCGCTGGTATAGGATGCCCTATAATTAGGGTTCGGAGTTTTCGGTTTAAACCGATAAAAACCGATAAAAGTACGCCGAATTCATTTTCGGAAATTCGGTTTTAACCGAAAAAGGTCTGTTCATATGGTTTGGCGTTTTTGATTTAAACTGATAAAAACCGATAAAAGTACGTCGAATCCATTTTCGAAAATTCCGGTTTAACCGGAAAAGGTCACTTTAACCTTCCAGTCGTACCGCACAGCCGTGGCGAAAAAGTGGAACGGCAGTGTCTATCGAAACGTGTCAGAATGTATAAGATACACGGATGCCATCACGACGTTTTGCCCCATGTCTTCGCCATGTACGAGCGTATTTTCAAACTCGTTGAAAGGAAGACTGACTTTATGCAGGCTCTGCATGTTGTGTTTTGCTTCAAAACGTCGCACCGTGTCTCTTTTGGCGGGCACAATTGGTTGTTTGGCCGATTTTGGCTCAGGCAGCGCTTCATCTCCTCAGCCTGCCAGTGTCCAGTGTTAGCGTTGAGAGGGCATTCTCGAAGCTCAGGGTCATATTAACAGGAAAGAAAGAGTGCGGATCAACGAGGAGAACCTGGGAAAGTACATGTGGGTGTACTATAATAAGATCACGGCAATCCTGATATACAGAAGGTGAAGTTCCATGTTTCTTGGGAATAGGCTTCATATCTGGCTTGTTTTTACTTCTATGTTTTTTTCTTGATTCTTTTACAGTCGCGCACATTTGCCACATAAGGTGTCCATTTCTTTTTCAATGTATCTGTGCCGTTATTCTTTGCGTGATCACAAATATCAGAACTACAAGGATCATCTGATCCGGTGTCCGTTGGTGTTTATTTTATATTCACCGAAAAAAGCCGATAAAATTTTGTGGGCATAAATATACGCCGAAAAAAACCGAAAACTGAATTTTAAAATAAACACCGAAAAAAGTACGCCGAATTTTGAAAAAATAGAAACCGAAAACGCGGAACCCTACCTATAATGTTTGTAGGGGGATCGGTGGCCGACAATAAAGAAAAAAAAAAGGATCGGTGGCCGAGTGGGCTAGCCCACACCAGCTCGGAGCACGTGGAGCGAAAGCTCGCGCTGCAGAACCCAGGGTTCTGCAGCGCGAGTTCAATCCCCACCCCTGCGCGTTTCGATCTGGATGAGCATCGTACCGGCGCGCGGTCGTGTATCACTACTGCGTGACGCATGTTAAAGACCCCAGGCTTATACTGCACTGACTAAATTGCTCTTCTACACCTGGGAGACCCGTCACCCGTTGAGGCAGACCAACTTCTAGGCTGTATAAACATACACACAACCCAATTTCTTATAATGTTTGTATTCGCGACTCCAGGGACCTATAGGGGACGCCACTATCGGGCAAATATGGCGGTCGAATCCAGGTCGTGCCGTGCCATGTGCCAGCTCAACGCACAACGCTGGGGCATCAGCGAGCGGGAATTGGACTCCAAATGGTTCGCCGCGCTTTTTATTCTCCACGTTTCGAACCTCCGGCGATGTGTTGGGGTAAGCGAGCTTCCAGAGGCTTGACTTTCTTCGAGGAAACGAGGAAAGGACTGCCCACTGCCCTTCCACTGTGCTGATGAACGTTGAGAAACGCAGAATGTCTGGCTCACGCGGTTCCATAGGTCGCGTGCAGAGCAACCTGGGTCACAAGGCGATACTACGGTTACGACACAGACACCGGTAGAACTGTTCTGTCGCGCAATCCACCGACAACATGCAAACACGGAAGCCAGAAGAGACAAGCAGAAATCGCGAAAGGACCTGGTCCGGCCAGTTCAGTGTTTTCCCGCTAGGTGTCGTTCGTTTTGCTGGAGTCGCGAATAGTTTCGTCTGTCTACATCATTCGGTCGTAATCCACTATGCTTGTACCGCCTTTTTGCTGGAATAGGATGTCCCATGATAATACGACTTGCTTGTGTGGGGCTTTTCCCATCATCGTTCCATCATCGAGATTTTTCAAGAGGGTAGCCACGGAAAGTTATCCACGATTATAGGTTACCTGAGTTACAGAACTGCTCATAAAAGCTGCTAACACGAGCAATACCGCCTCCCACCCCTCCAGGGCTCCCCTCGTGTCGTTTGACGCGCCAACTTGTTTGGGGGTTACGACTGCTATACTAACTGCAGTGTATCCTATGGAAGTATATTTCGAAGCAAAGCGTCTCGGTGGCGTTTTGCCGCACTTTATGGAACATACAGTATAGAAAGGAAAATATAGATGGCGCTACAAACGACGGGAGGCGAACTGAAAGGAGTAAGGGGGGGGGGGTACCTTCGTCCGCGGGAGTTCCATAAGTGATGTAATCTAGTGACGTTGGTCCCTGTCTTCCTTCCGGGTAATTCTAGCAAAAAAAAAAATGAAAGCCGTTTACAACTCCCTGTAACGCCGAATTAGAGCGCAGCTCTTGAGGAGGAGGGGAAGGCACGAGGGGGGGGGTCACGTGACCTCGGGGAGGGGGGTCACGTGGCCTGGGGATCACGTGACCTCGAGGAGGGGGGGGAATTTTCCGCTAAATTTAGCGGGGAAAATTTTCCGATAGATTTGGCGGGGAAAATTTTCCGCTAAATTTAGCGGGAAAATTTTCCGCTAAATTTAGCGGGAAAAATTTACCCATCATGCACCGCGCGGTTACGCCGACGGCGACGGCGACGCCGCTCAAGCCGGAAACGGGCGCCTAAGAGCTGCGCTCTAAAAACAAAAACAGAAAACAGAAAAGCCTAATGCAACGCACACCGCCGAGACGTGACACTGTGGCGTGACACCGCGACGTCATGACGTCACATTGTGTCACAGTGTCAAGTTACGGTAAGATGCCATGTGACGTCTAAATGTCACGTCACATCATGTGACATCGTGATGCCATGCGGCGTCAAGCTGTCACTCGAAATCACGGTGTCACACGCGATGTCAAAAAGTCACGAGAAATCACGGCGTCACGTGACGTCACAGCGTTAGGTGAACACCGCCCGCGTGACGCCAAATTCAGCGGGGGGAAAGTTTCTCGGCTAAATTTAGCGATTCGGTTACAGCGACCGCCAGACATCGGGCCATCGACGGGGATAACGGGCCAAGTGTACCGCTACCGCCGTAAAATATCTGGTCGCCAGAAAGACGGCGCGCCCTTCCAGCCGGGCGCTGCCCGCGAGGCACCTCGGAAGTGTTTGGGTGCCCGGGGCGCCGAGAGATGCGGGCGCTGCATCTGGGCCGTCCCGAGGGGTGCCGCCGCCAGCCAGCTCGAGCCTGGCCCATGCGTGCACACCCGCCATGGGGCAGGAAAACACGCCCGGCGGAAGACCCGCTCGCGTGTACACACATCGCCCCTCGTGGCCGCCGCGAGGACGCTATTTCGAGAGCCCGCCGCGAGTCTGCCTGCCGGGAGGAGAAGTCCAGTGAACCCTCGTTGTCGGAAAGACGAACACCACCCACGCCTTCTTTATCGTGAATCATGGGACCTTTGAAACACGGTACTCAATGACCCCCAGTGAGCGCAATGCACCTCCCATCGGGGATGTGCGTGTGGCTCCTAAGGGTTTCAATATCTAACGTCGTAACCAGGATCATCGACTGCCAGCGACAATTTCGATGGTGTGTATAAAGGTACTGCACGGTGGAAACTTGTAGTCACCGCGTCCTTCAACCAACGCCGTGAAACTTGACAGTCTGATCATTACGTCCACTGATGAAAGGAAACACCACGTCCTACTCGAGACGTCGTATAGTGCGCGTTTTGGCCAATCGTGGAAGGCTGACCACCATGACGTTTTCGGCGGCGCACGTCGCCGGTACCCGTGGACAACTTTCTGCGGCTGCGCAGTTAAAGGTACACTGAGGCGACTGCATGAATAACGATTAAAGCTCTTCACGCGCACTCCTCGTCAAAAAATGTCGCGGAAAGTAGCCGACGGGTATAGAGCGGGAAAGAGATGTGCGTACTTCTATGTGATTGTTATTATCAAATGAAATGAAACAAAATAACGCAGCAAAGTGGGGAAGCACGATAACCCGGCGGTGCTGTATAACTCCAGGCGGTGCTGTATTTGCAAACTCATTTACTAAAGACCGGCACTAGGCATACAAAAAAAAATTAAAAGTGCGAAAAAAATATTATTTTGAGACCGAATGGTGTGTTTGATTATGCACTTTGGCTCGTGATCTCGGCAGAAAATCGGAAGTGATCAAATCCAGACCCATTCACAGAGTACCGTGTGACTAAACGTTTGAAGGTGCGGTGGTTCCGTCGAGATACGACAGCGGGTAATAGGGACATTCGTGCTCTTTGCGAAGCGTGGCAACCAGGGACGCTAGAATGGGCAGGAGGTGGCATCTGTATTCGCCATAAATGAAGCCCAGGGTAACGAAAGTAGGCGCGGCCACGAAATGTTCCCCCGGTCTCTCGGTCAATGGGAAAACTCAGTTAACGGGCCCCGCCGTGTAAATATGGGGTAAATAACTGCGTTGCCACCATGACATTGCTGTGGCAAAGACGTGGTTGTTTGCCCCGTGTTTACATGGCGGCGTATACACTGAATCGGCGTCAAGCAGGTGACATTCGGAGCGCGACACTCGCCTGGCAGGAAGTCGGTATGTGTGACGAACGCTCTAAATCGTCAAAGCACGGCTTTGGAAAGGGAGCATATCAGGGGCCGTATACATATGCACGAACGCTAAGAATGGCACCGGGTTAAGCAAGCAGTACAAGGTCCGCTCCCAGAACGCGTTCGTTGCCTACCGACATGCTGGGACTGACCGTGCGCTTCGAGACTTCTTCGGGTGCACCAGTCATATCAGTTCAATTCAATTCAATTCAATATCGACCGCCAGCCGTGAGAGCGGGCAGAAACAGCAGACCACAGGCACGGAGCAGACATTGCCTAGGCCTAACGCAGCTGGCCGAGCGGCGAATGCACAAGGAAAGCAACGGTGGTGTGCAAGGAACTCTGAATGGCGACGGAAAGAATAAAACAAACTCGGGACGTTTCTATTGCCAGTCAATGTTACCAACGCGCCCTTCAATTAACGTGAAATAACTCTGGTTTGGCGTTCTTTTTCCGGCGTGGCTTGGCGGGACGCCATGCATGCTTCTGGGGTATTTAAACGTTTTCGGTGGCAACCAATAGACCTTTCTGTGTCATCGACGCATACGCACACGGTTGTTTCGAAACCGTTATGCCGTGAAGAGGTATACAACATAGACAGCAAGAACATAAATGACACAATTACCAGATCGGGCGTCGGCGAAAAGGAACGCTCCGTTCGTATAAAGGAAAGGTCAAACATGATCTTCGTAACAACGAAGAATCCAGGCGTAACACACCTCAGAGGCCTAAACGGCGGAGAAACCTCGGAACCCTAAATGAACAAACGTAAGCGCAAAACCAAAATAAAAAAAGGGAAAGTCAATTAAATTGGATTAGTTTGATTTAAATCACTGTACCCCCAAAAATAGTGATTGCTTGCTACTAGATATATATTTCAAGATGGCAGATTAATTGCTTAATTCATCCAATCACGAAAAAAATGGGGAAGAAATAATTACTGGAAATCTAGAAGTACAGTTTAATTAGCCACTTCTTGTTGCTCTAATCCCCATCACACTAGACAAATACTGCTTGTCTTTCTTAGGTCAGTTAAAACGTTATTTGATTTCCCTTTACACTTCTGTTTTGATTGCAATAGAACATCAGTTTTCCAGCTTTTGTTTCTTTTGCGTTCAGATTCCGTTGCAATTGGGCGTTACGTAGCTGACGAGCCAAGTGAAAGGTACAAACTCGAAGCTCAACGTTCTGATTTGCTCAGAAGAATACTTTCCCTTTCCTCGCGCTCAGCCTTACATTAATCGTTCGTGCTTGATGGTTATTTTATTCAAGCACAAAACAAATGCGCATAGGAAACATCAAATGATAAGCAAATAGTAAAGTTTAAAAAAAAATAATTTCAGAATGATTTTTGGGGGAAAAGTTTGGTTTAAATCAGCGTAATAAATTAGTCTTATTTAAATCGGAATTTAAATCACGTTGATTTCTATTCTCCACCCTGCGAAGAAAACACACAATCTCGACTGCCAGAATCATCGGACAATCGGGATCCTGATCACCTTCGAGCCAAGGTGGGTAGCTCTAAAAAAAAAAAAGTAATTGTAAAGTAATTTGTAATTCGAATGAATTACTTTTCACGTACTAGTAATTGTAATTGTAGCTAAACTGCTTTTGGAGCAAAGTAATTGTAATTGTAATTAAATTACATTTTGAAAGTAATTTACCCATGTCTGCCTTCGAGGGACACGAAACATGCGGTACGCAGCAATCCGAGTATCGCCGTACAGACCCAGACCGCCGCCACAGACGCCACAAGCTTTGCTTCAACGCGGATGTGTATCTGTGGGACGATGTCAGATGCCGCAAATTGTGGACACTAACGCGACCCGCCGGCTCCAGGCTGCAAAATTCCAACGCAAGTGCGTTAACTGCGGAGGCGCGCATGGGACCACGAGCAACGGATGCCCAAAACGAAAAATTCTGCAGCGGAAACACTCCGCCGCCGGAACGACCTCTCAAGATTCGCCATTGGGCCAGTCCCGCAAAAACAAAGCAACCCCCCCCCCCGCCCCTTAAACACCTCCAGCATTTCCCAGCAATCAGGACTCAAGGTATACCAAACCAACCACCGACGCTTGGAACGTCCTTCTCCGTTCAATCGACTCCAAGAGCAAGTCCGAACATAAATTCACCGCGGCAGAAGACGTTGACAACTTCACGACAAGAATAGTCAAGCTCGAAGGGAAAGTCGATGCGATCGAACGGAATGTCGACAGGCTCTGCGAGCTCGTTTGTGCACTCTTCAATCACCATGAACGATAGACTAACGCAGCGTCTAGAACGCAACAACGATAAACGAAAAAAAAACCCCAAGACCTGGATCGTCCGAGGGAACTGCAGAGGATTACAAACAAAATTCGCGGAGCTCAAGATTGGTCTAGAGGAACTTGGAAGTTAGGCTTTTGATGTCATCTTATTTTAAAAAATTCAACATCAAAAACACTCAAGATCCGAGGCTACAACGCCTATTTTCACCCGAGCATCACGCGCTGGGGTTGGCACAGCGGCCAAGCACAAGACACGCGCCGAGTTCCGGACATTGTTATTGTTCGGCTATTGTCGTCATTGCAGCCATTGGACACGGGCCACTACCCGAATCCTTGTCGAGCTATTCATTATCAGGAGCAAGCACAGATTGGACACGACAATTGGGTCAACGTTCGGCCCAAACTTGACTCAAAGCCGAGGGCTGGCGCAGCACTCGTTTCCAATTTGTGTCCATCGTTGGCCTTCGCTGGTGACGCAAAAAACGTCAGCACTGCGGCCTTGTCTTCTAGGCGGTGTTGGTACTGCGACCCCCAGCTACGTCGTCAAGTTTTGCGAAGGAGAGATGGAAAGAAAACGCTCGCTCTCGTCCTTGAAATTACACCGGAACAAAGGAGTTGCTTGGTCAGTGGCGTTTCGTGCGAGTATCCTTGAGTCCCACTAGCGCCCATAAGCTCGTGTAAAGTGAAAAACCAACAAAAAGAAACAACAACATTTTAATCAAATATTGTTGCACGGCCCCTTTAAGAAATCTGGAGTGCTTACTTTACCGGCACGGCACACGGGATAACACATCGCCCGTGTCCGCGGGGACAACTCGGAGAATGACAGGGGCTGAAAACACGTTTAGACGTAAAAGAGCAGTTTGCGCCGTGACATTGAGCACGCTGAAGCGCCATGCGCAGTGCCACACCGCAGACTGTTTTTTTTATTCGATATTTGTTAAGCTATCTCCGTGAATTGCAGCTACTTACTTTTCTAAGTGCTTTGCGGGGAAGTAGACGCTCAACATTTTTTCAGAGCTCTCTACGTACTAGCTGTGAGGGACGGCACGAGGTGCCGCTGGACACGCAAGACCGATGAAAAGCTTAACTATAGACGTTTTACGTTTCCTTTCGTCCTCATGTCACGTGGGTTCCGTATCTCGTATGCGGAACGAGAAAATAAGCAAACATTTCAACCTGGAATGTGCGAGAAGATATAGGTGAGGTAAAACAAGAACCTGTGACCATCACGCATATTACGTGAGCACGTTCTAACGGCGTGGAGGTCAAAACGATGTATTGACCTCCTCGCTGAATATCCGAAGGTCACTTCTGGTATAGAAGTGACGATATTCGAGATAGTTGGAACGTGTTTAAGAACCCGGTATATCCTCGACCTCCAGAAAGAGCTTCCTGCGTTTAATAACATGTCGTCGCACGTTCGGTCAGAGCCCGGCGGTGGGTAACGAGCGCGTGCTGGAAGCGGTTATTTCATTTATGTATTCGCTTACCCACCACGCCCGGATGGCGTTACATGGGGGAGGCAGTGGCGTCACGAGGGTCAGCGGCACCCGGGGCGGTAGCCCGCCGCGACCCCCCCCCCCAACTCTCGCGTGGCCTAAAGCGTGGCCCACCCCAACTCGACCTCCCCCCCCCCCGCTCTCGCGTGGCCCGCCGCGACACCCCCCCCCCCTGCTCTCGCGTGGCCCGCCGCGACTCCCCCCCCCTCCCCACCTTCTTGTGGCCCGCCGCAACACCCCCCTGAGCGCTGCACCCGGGGCGGTCCGCCCCCCCCCCCTTGTGACGCCAGGGGGGAGGTACACGCATCGAGATGTTTACACAACATCAGGGGAACAAGATCAGCGTCTCAGAAAGCGCGCGTGCAATCGCTCAAAGAAAGCACGAACAAAGAACTCGAATGAGAAGGAACATCTGCCAATGCAGTAAACAAAGTTTAAAACAAAGTCACTCTGTTCATCATTTTTACATCCTCTGTTGGATTCGCCACTTTTATGGAAAAAAAAACGTTTTGAACCGGTTTGTTTTGCATTTGTATTCGCGCACTTTTCATTCACGATGAACACGTTGTGACATATAAGGCGAGAAGAAAATTGCGCTGTATACCAACTGTACAGTTGATATACAGCGAAATAGCTTGAACCGTAATGTTTTTTTCCCTTATTTCAAGATTTTTTTATACTCCAGGATCGCTGCACACTTGTAAAGCTGAGTTCCCTACTGTAATTTCCAAACACAGATCTACCTGCTAAGCTTCCACCTCTCTCGAGTTCATTTCTGTCGATAGCTGGTTTGTGAGCCCAAAGCTGTACAAGCGTACTCAAGAACCGACATAATGTTAGTTGTGTGCAGCAGGTCCCAAGCACTTTGTGGGAATATTCTAGTATTACGCCTTTAAAACTCTCAAATATCAAACTAATGTAAACAAACTCGCGCGCCAAAAAAAAAAAATGTTTATGAATGTTGGGCAAGATGGTCGGGTTAGTGACACAGAAAGAAAAGCGAACCTACGGCGTCAAACAACTCACCCCTGGATGACAGCGTCGAGATGCGGCGTTATTTCCGGGCGACTTCGCTTAAAACGAAGTAAGAAGAACATACGTGGTCAAGAGCACTGGGTCGTCTTCCGTGCCGCACATCACAAGCTTCGACGGGTTCTGAGGACTGCAGCAGCCCCTCGACGCTCTTTATATCGAACCGGAGCGGCCACGTAGAGCTTCCCGCGTAATGTCATTACAACGACGCCGGCGCACCGCGCAATGTTCGGTCATGGATTGATTCCATTCTTTACATATGCGCCCGCGCACGGCTTATAAGACCTGTTGTTCGAACAGAACGCGCTGGCATGGGTTACACGAAGCGTATTGCATATCGTCGGTCTTTCGTGGTGAGTGTAATACGAAGCCACGCGACTCGTGAGAGTCGAGAAAGACAAACCCCGATGGCCCGATGATAGGTATGCAGTGACTTACATAGAAACCGACCTTACGCGGGCACCCTAAACACTTAGCTCACAAGCTCCATTTTTTCTTTAAAATAAATAATAGTAAGATGCTTGATAAATTCTAGGATAGTTTATATGACTTCAGAACTAATCTATGAATGGACTTTCCAATATTCTTGCTATTTTTTGTCAATAGCTTGTTTAATTTTTTTAACCTCTATTGTTTTCTTTCAGGACAAACCCGTTAATACCTTCCTCTAAGGTAAGTATAACCGATAGCCCTCCCCCTGACATCATGTCGAATGATCGTCTTTAATCGAGCCCGAAGAGGTCTTTGAAAGCCTTTTTCATAACAGTACTTTTTCACGGCCGCTCGATTCAGGTTTCCGTGGTCGTCGTGACTATATATAACATATACTATATCGGAGCATCTGAACGATGTCTACGGCGAAGTACACCCACACGCCAAATGCAAAACTGGCAGCTTTTTTTATTATTAATAAAAGCAATTACCTTTGGTTTTAGTCATCTAGCTTGTAGCCTCACAAGATGAATCTTACAAAACCCTCGGGGATCGGTAGCTGAGAGTGTCAACGCAGAGCAGCTAGGGTCACATGGAGCGAAATCTCGCGTAGCAGAACCCTGGGATACTGGGCTCGGACCCTTTTCAAGACATTAAAGACCCCAGGCAAGCAGGTACTACACTGGCTAAATTTCTCCGAGACACGAGACTCCCATTGGGGCTGGCAACTAACTTACAGCTGTCTAGAGATAGTCCCTCTTGAGATTAACGCACTTTCACCGACAGGTGTATACACCCCCTCGAACTCCGCTCAAGTTAATGAACGAAGAAGGCTGGGGTCGGGGCGGTCCGCGACTCCGTGAAGCAAAGCCGGAGGCTGGCCAGCCGCGTGCAGGACACACAACACACACCGAAGAGACGGGGGAAAGTCCGCTCTACGGAAGCACTTCCCGGCTCCTATTCATAGCCCCCGGCTGAGCGTCGGCTCGACGGCGCTTGCTAAATCGGTGGGGCAGCGCCAGCAGAACCCGGGGTCCCTTCGCTCGGCCCCACAGCGGCCGACACGGGGCTGCCAGCCGGGGCGTCGTTGCGCAAGAGCGCCGGAACCCCCCTCGCGTCATTCGCTGCCTCACCCGAGAGGAGGGAAAAAACACGCGCCTTACGACACCGACTGCCGCCCAAAACGCTTCCTCTATGCTCGATTTCTCGAAAGCGCCGCGCGCCCCCCAGACCAACACCACCCGGGTCTCGGGGCCTATACGGAGAGCAACTCGACAGACAGACCGGTCTAAACCCTTGTGCAAACCTCAGTCGTTACCCAGACTCGCGAGAGATTTACTTTACTTACGTGCGGTTGTGTAATGACTGCAGTGCGCGATGCACATCTTAAAAACTCCAGGTTGACCAAATCGCCCACCTACAACCAGAACCTCAGCCACCATTTCAAAGCACATACTACTGTCTAAACCTTTATATACATACACATTATTTTCTTCATTCATTCATTCATTCATTCATTCATTCATTCATTCATTCTCGTTTGTACATTATAAGGAGAATAAATACATCAAAAGGTACGTGAAAAAGAAAAAAACAACATCAAGAGGAGTTGGAAGCGTGGAGTTTTTTTAAATGGAGAAACATAAAACAACAGGGGTAAGTGGTTACCTAACCTGGTTTCAATCATATAACAATCGGTGTACGAATACGGCATTATATTTGATTGTGTCACAGCTTCGTAAAGGCTGAGAACGCCGTTGCGCATCTGAGGGCGTATTTTCTCGTTACGGTCGACAGCGCCCTTGTTTGTCCTTCTGTGTGCCTCCATTTTTTCCCCCTTGTCCTTGTCTTTTTGCGTTGTCGCTGCTACTTGGAATCACCAACTCGCCCAAGATTTCACCTTACCAAGCTTCGTAGTATCTAATGAATAATATTAAGTCTGGCTGAGTGCTAAGATTGCATGAAGCGCTATTTCAGCGGATGATCGAATTGTGAAATAAGAGTCAAGACACAGGCGAGCTGGTGCCCAATCGTAGTTAAAAACCTCGAGAAAAAGAAAACATAAAGGCGGACATACACCACCATCTCATATTCACATGAGACGGTGGTGTGTATGTCCTTTATGTTTCCTTTGTCTTAAGGTTTATAATTATGATTGAATTGAGATGAAAAATACTGTGCAAATCACATAAACACATTTTTTACGAAGAGAAGACAAATGAAATAAGAGTGATAGAAGCGGCATTTTACCTTTTGTAGCAGGCAGGTCCTGTAGCAGGCAAAACATTGGTTTGAGCAGTCACTGATCCTCTTGGAGCAGATGCCAACATCAGTTAGCACATCACTTGAAAATGAGATGGTAATTGCATCGCTAAATACGTTCATCTTTGATAATGACTGAGGGTTCCTCCTTGGCGTTCTTTTTAGAAAAAAAAAAGCTCTAGTCAGAGAAGGTTCCATTTACAATGGGTACTAAAAAAAGGTTTCAAAATGAATCACAGCGCAACGCTTCAGTTGGGATGAAGCCTATCTCCCCTCACACATTTACAACCAGTGCTTTATTTAACCTGTATCTATTCGCGACTCCAGCGAAATCGACGCCGCGTAGCGGCGACGCCGAGAAGCTCAGAGAGGAGGTCGTTTCGACTCTGTCGTCTGCTATCGCTGCTTGGTTCTCGTATAGGCAGCATAGAAACAAACATCGTTCCCAGTAATTATTTTTATTCTTCCGCCGTGTCATTCCTACGCACTGACTAGAAGAAGGTTTCTACCTTCGAAAAATCGCTTTGCTTTCATACGTAACACCGATTTTACGCTGCAGTGCAAGACATTTATGGTGGTCCGCGTGTTGAACGACGAAAACGACCTCCTCTCGTCCGCCATTTTGCCTGACCAGCGCGCCCCCTATAGTTCGCTGGAGTCGCGAATACGTTCCGTAAAATGCCTCGTCTATCAACAGAAATTCGCCCACCAAGTTTTATGAAGCCACCAAACTCGAGACTTTACTACTATGAATTTCCGAAACAACCAGCCCTAAATATTATAAAGACCAACGCTCGTGCAAGTGACACTGCTCTTTAGCGCCGTTGGAACCAGAGCGTAGTCAAAGTTCACTGTTCTTTCGATCGACAGCTGCACGGGAACAGCCTTGACAAACATTTATTCAAATATAAACCCGCATTTTTTTTTCCTCGCAGCAGCTTTTTAAAATTAGAAATCAACCTACCACCGAAACCAAAAAATAAAAAATAGACCTGGAATAGTACCGAACATAATTTTTGAGCCGATCGCGCTGACCCAGGCGCTGACCCAGGCGTTCGCTCTGTGATGAAATATCGTAGTGCTTGCGCAATATGTTGTTGATATTCGGCAGATTAGTATTTGCATACGTCAAGATGAGGTTAGACTGCTTATTTTCTATTTTACGTTATTTTCGTTTGTTGGTGATATATGTACCGTTAAAGTCCCTCGCCCTGCTTGCGGCATCGCCAATTATGTTTTTTGTAATTGACGATACGTAATTGACGATGCCGTAAGCAGGGCGAGGGGCTTGAACGGTACATATATCACCAACAAACGAAAATAACGTAAAATATAAAATAAGCAGTCTACCCTCATCCTGAGGTATGCAAAGAATCTTCCGAATATCAACAACATACTGCGCAAACACTACAATATTTTATCGCAGAGCGAACGCCAGAAAGTAATATTTCCCGCCACACTTCGCGTAGTCTACAGACGCGGGAGGAATCTCAAGGACGTACTAATCAAATCAAACACTGCCTCTCCCGAAAGCATTGGTTGCCGACCGTGCCAAAAATACCTAGGTGCAAAGTGTTCAAGCACATCTCAGAAACGACGTGCGCCAAAAGCACACACTCAAACTTTACGTGGAACATAAAAGGCAGCTATGACTGCAACACTCCGAACGTTGTTTAAATGCTCCACTCCGATGTCTGTAGAAGGCAGTAGATTGGACAAAAGGAACTGGCTTTTAGGCAGTCTTGGGTAGTAACGCGTTACTAGTAACGCGTTACTGTGACTTCGTTACTTTTTTTGGTAACTTGTAACTGTAACGAGTTACTTTTTAAAAATGTAACTTGTAACTGTAGTTCTATTACTTTTTCTGAAATAACGATGAAAGTAACGAGTTACTTTTGTCGTTACTTTCCACTTTTTTTATGAATAATATATCATTGAACGAGTACAACCTAGCTATTCCTTGCACTTTCCAAATTGTGTTTTCCGACATTTTGAGTGTCAAGTTGGTCTTACACAAACTTGCGAGTACGTTTTTTCTCGCGAGTCACGACCTGAATATAGCCACGTGTAGATTGATGGAAAAAAAGCTAGTTATTTTCACGCACGCGCGTGTACTCTGTGAGTCAACACTTACATATTAGTATCATAATATCTTAGTATCCTTTTTAATCGGGTGAACCAACGGTGAATCAACAATACGCGCGGAAGGCAGTGCGCATGTTTCGAATTTTCATTAGCGCCACTACTACGCAATGCGCATGTTTCTTATCTTGATTGTGCGCCACTACTTCGGCGTGGTGTCAACAGTCGAGGCAAAATTTACTGCTGTTTGCGCGGGGTTTGTTTCTAGCTTGCCGGGTACGAACTGAAATATGTCCAGGGACTCTATGAACCCAGCGCAACCGTCAACGAGCCAGCAATGTGCTAGCGCTACAGAGGATAGGGCATTTGTACTGTGTCCGCGTTCGCCCCCGTGCAATTCCTTCAAGCGCGCCAATTGAGCGCCAGTTCAGCAAGGGCACTGGAGAGGTCCCGGGTTCGATACCCGGACCAGGCGGATTTTTTCGGTCGCGTACCAGTCACCTGCTGTGTTTGGAGATTTGTGTTTGTCCTTTGTCCCTCTTGTTCCCCTTCTCCAGGGATTATTTTCGTCGTCCGAGAAGCGACTGCAGCTAAGTTACAATATGAAGTAAAAAGCGCACTTTTTAATTTTATGCAACAAAACTTGGTGAGGGGCGTTTTCTAGTTTTTCGTAAATTTGTTTGTGTTATAGAAAATTAACTGAAAAGTAACGTTGTTACTTTTTAAAAGTAACTGTAACTGTAACGGGTTACTATTTTGTTGCAGTAACTGTAACGGTAACTTCGCTACTTTTTTCTGAAAGTAACTGTAACTGTAACGAATTACTTTTTAAAGGCAACTTACCCAAGACTGCTTTTAGTTTGCGCTTTAATAATCATATAACACACGCCACTGCGCCTCCCCACCTTCCACTCTAACACCTAAACCTGCCCGAGCACAGCATCGAGAACCTTTCTGTTATCATTTTAGAATCCGGTTTTCGCACAACAATTGAAAGAGAACGAAGGGAGACATATCTAATTCACAAGTTCAATACTTTGAATAAGGGCATGAATGAAAGCCCCGGGAAATTATTTCGTGCACAGCTAGCCCCATTTTGATTGCAGAACATTCTCCCCCTCCGCCCTTCAAACTCTTCCGAAACACGACCATTACCTCGAAGAGTTAAGCATTGTTGATAACTCGTTCGACAAAACCTAGAATACAAAGACAACATTTTGGGGAACACCCTGAACGGCTCCGTCAAGCAGGCGTAGACTGAGATTTCCTAGGACTTCTTGTTTCGCACAAACACTGCAATGTTCTGATAGCGAACCCTGAGAGATACTAGATTTAGATGTTTCGGGAGTCACGGTGATAAACATCCCCTCCAAGGCTTCCACAGAGGATCCGACAAGGAGGTTGCCCCCTTGCGGCCCTGAACAACATTATCTGCCTGCGTTTGCGCTGTACTGCTATTTTCAAACGGCGATCTGTGTTGTATTCTTGCTTAAAAATGTTATCTCTCTCCTCTTCCTCTTTTTTTTTTCTTGTGGATTGGGGGAGAGAGTGGGTTATTAGGTATATAAACCCGCTCGAACTGCAGATGTTTTACCTGATGAACAGCGGTCCCCGCTCGAAATGTCGTGATATTTTTTGTTGCAGTAATTTCCCTACCAACTTTCGAGAAAAAAAAATGGAAAGAATAAAAAAAGCATAATTATTTTTTGTCCTAAATTTGCAGCGACCTTTGCTTTTAAGGTCGTATAAAGCATGCAGAGCATTATAGGGAATTGGTGTGCGAATTGGTGCCTCACTTGACGTATATTTCCCCCATAAATTTAGCGGGGAAACTGAATGGCTGTATAGGCCACGTGACGTCGATTTTCCCGCTAAATTTAGCGGGAAACTGGGTTGGTGCCTAGGTCACAAGCCGTGAATTGCCTCGCTAAATGTAGTGGGTAACTGAATTGTGTATAGGCCACTTGACGTAAATTTCCCGCTAAATTTAGAGGGCAAACAGAATTGACGTTTCGGCCACGAGACGTGAATTTTCCTGCTGAGTTTAGCGGGAAATTGATGGACAGACGTCAAGACGGAGGGACAAAAGTTTGAGATTGGGGAGTAGCGTTAGAAAGCATTCCATGCTTTAAAACAAGTATAACCGAAGGGTGTTAATTTGTCAGGTAGGCCGCCATTGCCCTCATCCTGATCAAATGCTCGAGTGTACTGCCACGGCGGAGGTCTTTATGTTGTTCGAATGAAAAGAAGGTTGCAAACATTTTGTTCCGCACTGATTGGTTCCTTGAAAGTGGCTGTCTTCTTTCGACAAAAAACAATAAACTAAAAGTTTGTTTTAGGGACATATTTGTTTTACTAATGCCGAATGGATATATATATATATATATATATATATATATATATATATATATATATATATATCCATTTGGCAGTAGTAAAACGAATATGTTCCCTGTCGACAAAAAACGTTCAACTAAAGTTTTGAAAAATATTCAAATTTCTGGGCACTTTGGAGACGCAAAAAAAAACATGAAATGGTCGTCAGTGCGCATGTAAAAGTCTGAAAACGAAATATGAGATCAAATCGTCCCTCCCCCCCCCCTCTCCCGTCCCCCCCCCCTCTCCCTTCTCCTCGGACCGGACGGAAAAGCAGACAACAAATTCAGCTCCATTATCAAAATTACCAAAGAGTAAAGAAAAAATATAAAAGAAATAGGAAAGAAATGAAAATATGAAAAAAAGGCGAGTACTATAAAATTTAACTTTTTTGCCAGGAATTGTAGCGTTTATTATAATTTAATCGCGACTTAATAGATATAATAATGTATTCGTGCAAATTAAAAAAGAACTAAAATTATGTAATCTTTTTATACTTCAGGTACTAGCGGATGTCTCGCGAGATGAAACAATGTATTGTCGTAAGACCATACAAACTTCGTATAAATTTGAACAGTAAAAAAAAAAAAAGAATAATAATTAAAAAAAATACGTGATCAGAAATATTTTGAGGGGCGTGTCAACCATCGTCCAAGCACACGGAGCGAGAGATATCAATTTCTGATCTCGAGTCCATCAAATACATATCCAGCCGCTAATATAAAATAAAAATACTCACAATTAATAGCCACAAAGTAACACAGACCTCCGAAAAGCTCACCTCCCTTACCTCGCTCGACATGTCATTACTTAAGTGCTACAAAACGTTTACCTTTATACTAGTCTTTTTTTTTTCTCTGCCCCGTGAATTTTCGACGTCGGCCAGAAAAAAAGGTCGGAGAAGTAGTTATATAAAAACTAATTGTATAGTGACCGAGAGGAGACAGGAAGGACATATCTCGTATGATGCGCACCCACGATCTTTTCTTCGAAATTCTCGTAATGTTATCTAATTTTGAGTTCAAGATAGTGATCACACAACGACGGCGTTTGGAAATACCCAGCACCTCTTCAGTTGTTAGGTACAATAACCTACATGCATGTAAGCTAACGCTTCTAAGGCAATTTAAACGGCTCACTAAAATCGGTTTCTCAACGTATCGTGCTGACATTGACTACAACAAAGGTGCAGTAAAGTGGTGGAAGTTTACAGTGAACAAATTAAGAAATTGACTTACCTTGTTAAAAGGACAAAAACAAATTGTTTTGTGTAATCTTTAAAAAAAATTGGCGTGTGGGTATGTTTATACAGCTTGAACCTAGTCTGCCTCAAAGGGCGACTTGTTTCTCAGCTGTAGATTAGAAATTTAGCCAGTGGAGTACAGAGGCGGATTTAAGAGAAGGCGGGGAAGGGGGGGGAGGGCGACTGCCCCCCCCCCCCTTCGAGCTCTTCAAGTTCAACTTTGTTTTCATAAAATCCTTGATATACACCAGCCAAACGTTTAGATTTTGTGAGATAGCAAATATAGGGTCAAAAAAATAAATCTGGGCAACGTTTCGACCGTAACGTCATACCTTCGCGCACCGTACCTTCGCCGAGATTCGCGCGCCGCAAGCTTCGAGTTTCCAGTAATCGTTGCCAAACCGATTGCAATGTCGCCCCGCACTGAAAATCGCAGTCGCGAGGATGCCGTCGACGTCGCGCACACGACGCCGCCAAAGCGGCCGCAGTCATGGTCCTGGGAGCCGCCATTATTTTTACCTGTGCTCGTCTTGGCTTTAACCAACTTCTCTCATCACGAATCCTCCTTGGAGGACTCGTGATGAGACTCCTATAGTTCCTAAAACTCCCTATAGTTTTAGCTACGATGGGGTGTTTGTTATAGCCCTTTATTCGTCTGACTTAAATAGTAACTGGTATAGAAACGGGTCGGTAGTAAGGCTATGTTATTTCGGAGTTAGAAAGAAGGCGTACCCTCCTTTCCGGCGTAGGTAGAGACCCTTTTACTGTTTACAAACATGAAGAGCCGCTTGCATCCCGAGCGACTTCCGGTTGCTCCGTCTTTGCAAGCCTGTCGAGCCAGGGGGGTAAAGGTGGGTGAGGAGGAGTGGCAAATCCCGTGCGCCGACACCCGGGGTCCCGAGTGAAAGATCGCGAAAGAGAGCGACAGAACACGAGAGGAAAGAAAGCAATGTTGCCAGCTGAAGGACGACAGTCGCAATGGTAATCGCGAAGACTGAAAACTCTCAGCAATATAAACAGTGATAATTTAACGTTGTAAACTTAATTCTGAGCTATTCTAACACTTCTGAGCTATTCTAACTCTAACAGCAGTCTACTCATTACGCTACATTAACCTCCCTTCTGTCGAAATCTCGTAAATCTGGTGGTTGCGCGGTTTCGTATTCCTCGGCCGTGCCCAACGAGGTAGGCCGCGCCCCACTTGCGAAGCCGGGTATCTGGTTTAGTTTAGCGTTGACGCGAGGCCGTACATCTGCGCGCTATGCAAAAAGAAAGCTTCGAAAGGAACGCGAATATCTTTCCACCGGTAAGTTCGTGGATTGTTGAAGTTCATGAAACTGCTTTGATGATATAATTATATTCGTATAATCGAAGGCAGTTGGTAACCATGTGTGGGCCCCCGAGGGTCTGCCTGCATGCTCCGCCGCTTGCGGCAGCCAGAATGCATGGGAAAATGGCGGACCTTTTCCTCTAGAGTTAGTATGTACGATCTCTATGTGTCGAGCTTGCCTATGCCACCAGTGCTAAAAAGCATAAATGCTACACAGACAACAAAGTTGGAGATTTAACACGGGGCAAGTTGGCTTACAAGAATAGTCGAAATTATAAACAAATCTCGCGCTTCTTCGTTTTGTTTTGTTTTTGGCGTTCACAGGGAGAACTGGTGGTTAAACGATTCGGCGATGTTTCAAGCAGCGGTGTTAAGGCGGGCTTTGTTCCGTTCTTTTTATGAACCGGAAGTTCTCTGAGACGTCAAAGACTAGAGCACCAACTGACCCACTTGACAATCTCATGCAACGTATTACAAAAAAAAAAAAAGCTTATTTGAGGTGTCGTTCAAACGATTTGTCGATGAAACGATTTGTCGATGAAACGATCTGTTGATGAAACGTCGTTCGATGAACTGATTTCCACCGCCGCCTAGTGGCGTTTGCCAGGAAAAGGGTCTACACAAATTTCGTCGGCGCGTCTTATGGACCGGCTCGACCTATATAGAGCAATACTACAACAACCCACACCATCGTGTGGGTTGTATGTACTATTGCAGAAAACAATTGCCGTAAGATGTTCACTGATATGTTGCTGGATTCGATATCTTACCCACACAAACTGGCTCCCGCTTCTGCATATTATCGCGATCAGAATACACAAATGCGGGCTCATCAATGCGGTGTGGCCGCGCCGATCGTACGAACATATAAGAGCGACTTATACGAAAGTGCGACTTACGCAACAAGCAATTTGTAGACAAAAAAATAGGGCAATTGAAATATACGTTCTAATGTGCTGTGATATAGACAAACAGAAATGTAATTTTTATTCCGTACAAATAAAGTCAAGAGCCAACCCTTTTTTTTGCAGTTTTCGTCCTTATGTTTGCCTTTATACTAAAATATACATATCATTATGTTTTAGTTAGGTAATTAATTATTTAAATAATTAATTAGTTGCGACAGGCGTGGGGGCACGAGGGGAACGTGACGAATAGATAACTGAACTGCAGGGATTTCCCTAGACCTCCCCTAGGGGGGTATAGACCCCCCCCCTAGTTTTCCTGGACCTAGTCTTCCTAGCTCCCCTTGAATATAAAAAAAGGAAAAAATAAAATTCTTTTTTTTTAGATTAAGTAGAAAACACCACCTCTCAGGCGTATATATAGAGAAAGGGAAACATACATTACGGGTATGAGCATTTGGTTAATAGACGTCTGTAATTTAGCTAGTGGACTAAAAAAGAAACAGTTTTATATTTTATCTAGCCTCGCCTCGCATCGCCCCCCCCCCCCCCCCCGAGCCATTGGGACACCCCCCTTGATTAGAATCCTGGGGAAACCCCTGCTGAACTGTTAAAAATATTCACCTTTAATAGTGCATTCCAACGGAATTTGTAACTCGTCGCCAGCATAGTGAGCCATAGCAGTTCTTGGATTTCAGAAAACTAAATTATGCCTGGAGGTATTTAGCAGCGAATTTAGGGCGCACGATATCCGACGGGGAAGGGTGCGGAAAAGCCTGTTCCGAAGGTGCGCCAGACAAGAAAGGCCAGAGACGACACCGTGGTGTGCGCGTCGGCTGACACTTGGCAGGTCTCCAGCACGACGGTGCAATGTTGCTTTTCCTCGGTTGTTTATGAGCCCGTTGCAACCTCATAGTCGAAAACTTGGCGTGTTGAACTGCTCCCGAGATTACAGCTCAGGAAAGGTCGGAGCACCACGTCACGATAGAGTGCTCCGCGTTTCTCGCTGGAGATACGATGTCGCTCCAAACGTCCGCGCCACGTTTTATTTTTATTTTTTTGGACGAAGTGTGTAGTTGTCGTGTTTTTTTTTCATTTATGAAGCTTTCCGCTTTCTCCTTCCCCCAACTCCCCCCCCCCCTTTTTTTTTCCCAACTTTTTTTTTTTTTAGCCGGAGCGCTGCATTTTTTGTGTGCAATCGCGTCAACCTAAATCAACTCACGAATTCGTAGCTCAACAACAACCGCAACGAGAATCAATCAATCAATCAATCAGTGTTTATTATAGTGTCGGGGAACAACCAATTGATCTTAGTACTGGCAAACTTTTCTAATAATAACAATGATAATACTCTATTCGCATTAAGAAGGGACGGCCCAGGCATACGGGTTGCATGAAGGCTGCCCCTGCCATAGAGGCTTGCGTGCCTAATATGGGGGCCCATTTTCGAACAGGCACGTAAATAGGATATTGAATAAAAAATTTAAAAAAGGAGGAGAGGGGAACACGACGGGACTGGGAACACAAGACGGGGGCTGTGTCAATCGCGTTGTACCTTTTACATACATCAGACATTTCGCACGCGGATTTTGTTTTTCTCGCTAAGAACAATCGTTATAATAAGCAGCGGCACGAATCGATGACGTCACGCGCAAGCCTTGAATTGGACACGAACAAATGGGTGACTCAGAAATCCGGTCGGGTTCGCGTTCGCGGCCAATAGGGGATATGGAGAGCCCCCACCGTCTGCTTGACGCATTATTACAAATCCGATGTAGGACACCCGAAAGATTCTACATAAATAGAGGACGATGTTCATATTTGTCGAACATTTCCTGATTCCAGAACGTCAACAAGGAAGAGGGAAACCAAAAACAAGAACACACAATGATTATGTTTCGTATTCGTTTTGTTTTTCGTGTGCCTTCAACTCAATACGATAAGAAAAATGTTGCCTTTTTCCAAAGGAAGAGCTTCTGGCAGACGCTATCCTGAGAGCTTTCGGGCATTCGGCGCGCACTTTGCTCGCTTTCCGAAGTCAGGAACACACGCATGGTAAGCCGTGGATTTGTAAACATTGCAAAGGTGAATAGCACAGCGTCTAAGTCGTTCTGGGCATGCATCGGAACATGTAGCCTCACAATGATCCTCGCCGCGCAGTGCGATGTGGGCTAACCTGAAGGTTTTCCTGCGATTTTCCCGAAAGGTATAGGTATTTGCAAGCACGGCGTCCCGACTGGTGCCCCACGCGTGCGAGCACGTGCAGCATGTGCGTGAATGGCGCTCACACGAGCAGGAACATGGCTACATGGCGGCGGCCACACCGGAAAATTCCATCAATGTCCGTGCCCAGCGCGTGCTGCAACTTATAAGCATTGCCATAGCCTCCTCTGTACTCACAAAGCCTGGCAGTTCGACGACGGAACCATAGAGTGCCCGGTCGCAGATTTGGAGCGCGAGGATCTGGTAGTGCAGAGCATCAAACAGCCATTTCTCGGGGAACCTGGACGTCAGCGCACAGCTTTTGCAGCGGCGAGGACCTGAAACACACTTGTTCGCTCGGGAGTGTGTTTCGGCGTCTCGCCGCAGCGGGGCGCCAGTCACGTGGCTCTCCTCTCCGTGCGTTGTCTGCCGCTCCACCTTTTCCGTTTCCGCGGCCGCTTGTCGTAACGATCTGCCAGTCTTGGTCAGTATACAGGAGGCTATGGCATTGCCGACTGCGCCTCGTGACTGACGACGAACATTAGCAGCACGAGCCGACGACCTGTCAATTTGCTCTGGCCAAGAGCCAGAAGAGCGGGCGCTGTTGCGATTCTTGTTTCGCTGCTGAGACAGAGTAACCAAGTCGACTTCGGTTTGGAATATTTGAAATGCGACATCTTTTATGATATTGAAAACCCAAATCTCTTTTACCATGTCGGCACATCTTGTCCGAGGCCATGTTGCTTCGTATAAAAAAAACAAAATAAAATCTAAGAAAAGTTTTTTTTAAATTGGTTATGAGAGGTGTTACACACAAACATTGAGTTACGTTACCTATTCTCTGTTACAACGTGTCCTGGAAAGCGGGGACAGGTATATGGTACAAACGAGCCAATCGGAGCAACGGAGCGCGGCACGTTGCGGCGTACCATCAAAAACGACATTCCAACTTTCCAACTCTTTGGGCATGCTCCTATGCTGTGGAGCGTTATCGCGCACTTCGCCTCCTCAGTCTTATTGGACTCAGGCGAGCCTTAGCGTTCCCTCTTTGCCAAGTTATGCTTAAACGGGTTAGAGACGGCGCTGCGCGGTCACCACGATTAGCCGAGCTACGATTGCCTAATTCAGTGCATGGTTCTCAAATGGGGGTCCGCGGACCTTTTGGGGTTCGCGAAAGCATTCTAGGGATCCGCGAAGCCCTGCCTCATTAGTGAAGCCCGGCGATAAAAGTTGTGCTTTTTAATTTGAGAAGAAACGTTCCACTTTTCGAGTGAGTTTTCTGGCGTGTATGTCAATGAGAGAAGTCTATCCCTTAGTTAAATCGATTTATGAAATCATTATCATAATTAACCTATACCTTTCCCTTCCCCTCACCATAAACGGGGTCCAACATCAATTCCGCCGATCCACAAAGGGTCCGCGAAACGTCAATGGTTGAGAACCACTGGCCTAATTGAATAAATAAATGGCTAACAAACACTTCGTGACACGGTTTCACCCCAGATTTGCTGCTACATAAACATGCAATCGGTTTTGTCATCGGGCATGTTGCGTAAGCGATAAGCTGGACGATGCCCCGGCCACACGGCAAGATTTGATGCGAGTTCCATCGACCGACATTATCTGATCGACCAATCAGCGCGCGCCATTTCTAGCGCAGCGCGATGCTTGTAGTCAGAATCGCGAACTGATGCGCCGATCACTCTAATAATGTCACTCGAGGGACGTGTCTCGACGGCAGTATCGTTCGACCCGAGTGAGCGCTCCCAAAGAAAATTCATCTTCGATTGAAGCAGGCGTTAATTTCATAACCACTCCTTCGTTTATTCCATAACTCTACTCTTTCGTCTATATATTGACGAGAAAGTGCTGCGTCATCATCGTCGGCTGGTTGGCGGCATTGCACGATCCGGACAACTCCTCTCCGCAAACAATATTCTCGGGTCCACCCTCTCCTTCGGAAAAGGGCAATGGCTTTGCCACTGGTCGTTCGAGTCAGAGGGCAGAGTTCGCATTCGGGGGCGGCACCAACTCATGCCGGGCTGCTTTTCAGGAGCTGATTGGGGCTACGCACGGCCAGCGCTGTCGGTCGCAAAAGCGGGGCCTTACCCTGTAGACGTACAACGTGTCCAAAACAATTATTTAGTCTTTTTTTTTTGTTAATTGCAAACTAATTTACGCATTGACCAAAGCTCAGTTTCCGTCCAAATATAGCCCAAGCGTGGTCCGGTCCAGATGCCAAAGTTTCAGAACCGTTATATCATTCAAAGGTCAAAAGTAGGGTTTCGTGGTTTCCGGGTTTATTTGTTCCAAAAAAATTCGGTGTTTGAATGCGAAACCATCAACTGTCCCATGCAGCGAACCGGCGTTATCAGCTTTTGAAGCCGCGCTAAACGGCACCTAATTTCCCTGTCCCATGGAGCGAAGCCTGTTGATAAAATTTTCAGTACCAATTTTCGGTGTCGGACAAGAAATATGTGTTTATAGAGTCTTATGTTGAAGAAACAGGACACATACATGTACAAGATGTGCCCCCCCCCCCCAAAAAAAAAAAGAAAGTTTTTTTTATAAATAAATTACGCATTGCGACGCATTCATTTTCCGCCCAAAGGTAGCGCTAGAGGTCCGCAAACCAGATGCCAAAGTTCCAGAGCCAATAATTTATTCAAAAGTCATAAGTGATTTTCAGAAAATTTCCATGGGAAAACGGGGCCCATTTTCGCCCGTTTTCGTCGGTCACCATTTTTCCATCGAAAATTTCAGAAAATCGCTTACAACTTTTGGATAGGATATCGGTTCGGGCTGAAACTCTGGATCTGGTTCGTACCTCTAGCGCTACCTTTGGGGGTTGAATGAGCGTCTGGCAAAGCGTAAATTAATTTTGCGTAAAAAAAAAAAACAATACTAAATTTATTTATTTTTTTTTGGGGGGGGGGGACATTTAGTACATTTTTTAGCCTCCAGAGAACATGGTCGTGTACAGAATACATAGAAAACGACCGGGTGCCTCTAATTAAATAATAATAATAATAATAACGACGCCTTGCGGACAGTTTATAGTGTGGCTGTGTTCAAGGTCTAACACAAAATAAAACAAAAATAAAGCTTTTTTTTCTTTTATTCTGAAATTTTAAGCTTTTTGTTGACGCTTTTTTAAAATTTTACGAACAAAATTTGTTACTTAAAGCTTTTCGTTTTTTTTTTATTCTGATTAAAGCGGCTCGGGAATTAATTTTCCGGGCTTACTAGTATTAAAAAAAAAAGCGACTCTTAGTTATTAGTGGTTCTCTGAAACTTGAAATGAGTAAATGGGCTCCCGTTTTCCCGGTAGGCGGACGCCATTCATCTCCCATGTTTTCGTGGCTTCGCCGGCTACCATTTTTCCATCCAAATTTATTTTCGAATTTCCGAACATCGCTTATAACTTTCGAATAAGATGACGGTTCGTGCTGAAGCTTTGCCTTCTGGTCCGTCCGCTTGCGCTACATGTGGGCGAAGAGTGGGCGTTTGGCGACGCATATAGTTCATTTTCGCGGTGTGAAAAACACTGTAAACTCTTTCCTTCGTCACCATGTGCAGCCATTGCGCGTCCAAAGAAGGGGGGGGGGGGCGTCAATTCGCGTTAAAATTAGCCATCGACCTGGCAGGGAAGCTGTGTTTATAGATTCTCGCCGATCCGCGTGGCCCCGTTCGCCGTGGTCGGCCGGGCATTTTGCGGACACCCGAAACTTTTTTTCGGTCGGCTTCGTCTGGGAAGCATGGTGGAACACTCCAGCACTAGTACTACGCGCTCGTTATCTAAAAGGTACTACGTTGGTCAGAGCTCCCGACCTGAGGGGAGGGGAGGAGGAGGGGGGGGGGGGCATTTGAAACTCGTCGTGCGCATTCAGATGTCCCCATTAACTAAACCCATATATTACACTTCTTTGAAATGCATTCGCGATTCAAAACTCTGTTCCAAGCATCTTCTTTTTTTTCTTTTTTCAAAGAAATGTTTGCGATAGATACTCTAACGCGTTGCGGAAGAGACGTTATTTCCCAGACAAACAACGTCACAGAAAACAACAATAAATGTCTCTCTAACGGCTATTTGTTTTCTTTCTTTCGTGTGTGTCGATTTTTTGTTTTTATTTTATTCTTAAAAGGCTTCGAAGAGCAACCCTGCCAGACATCATTCGCACCATAATTAAGTTTCACTGTTCACTTATAATACAAATTCACAACCTCGCCACCTTACGCGTGCCTTAATCGGCTGAAGTGTTAGAACGAACGTCCGATGATACGGCATCGGAAAGCATGTATCACACCATCTTATATTTTTCATTCATTCGTACGATCAGTATTTAAACAAAACAGTGTGACGTAATTTTAACTGTGATTTTCTCAAACCTCACGACCATCGAGGCCCGTACACTAAACAACCAAAGTCAGACAACTCGCAACTTGGTGCGCCGACAAGTTCAAAACATCCGGAGCTACTGCAGGCTACGAATCGTACCTTGATGTCGTCGACGGGTTCGGCTTTAACTCTGACCGGCGGAGGCTGCGGGGGCGGACGACGGTGTCTCGGACGTCGCTTGCTGGACGATTTCTCGACCAGAGCGGTGCCCGCACTCATCGCTCGTGACCGGGCAACTTTTGGTCGGGGCCCGGCGCCCGTCCGACGAGAGGCACTCGGAGACGAAGGACCGTTCTTCTCGCACCACTCTACGGCGTGAAGCGACCAGTTTCCGACAAACGAGCACACATCACGTTCTTCTGTTTCCGTCAAGATCCAACGGTTCTTCAATATCCCCGCGAACACCGGCGGCGTATTTGAGAAAAATGCTCGCGTAGATCCGAGTTTCTTTCGAAGTCGCGCGTGCAAGCCCAACGGACTGCAAGCAGACGAACGGCAGACGACGCACGACGCAGGAGCGGGGAGCGGACCGGAAGTGGCGGGGAGGGCGCTGTCGGCTGCGTGGAGAGAACATCCGGTTGATGGAGG